>ML806047.1:188483-212844 GCA_009831015.1 Picea engelmannii
TTGGCTGTAACCTTAACCCAAGCATCCATGAAGACTATGGTGATGGATATAGTGGTGGCCGACATACCTCCCAAATTTGGATGTCTACTATCAAGATCGTGGATGAAGAGACTAGGTGGCACTCTTCAAATGGATCTCTCCTATGCTACTATACCTATTTTTGGAGGGTTGAACAAAAATCTATGCAGGGAATCTCAGTTGGCATATGTAATCAGTGATGAGAAAAATCCATCCAATCATCCTATCTATTCAGTTGACACAGGTATGGGATCTTGTATTTTGCAAATTGATGATTCATTACCTGATACATTGCTGCTCAGAAAGCCCATAGATCAGACCACAGTTCAGCCCACAGAAACAGCAGAAGATGATCTTTGGACCATGTTCTTTGACGGTGCTTGCACTAAAGAGTCAGCAGGAGTGGGAGTGGTATTGATTTCTCCTTCTAAGAAAACTTCTCATTTGTCCTTTAAACTTGATTTTAAAGTGACTAATAATATTTTTGAGTATGAGGCACTACTTTTGGGGCTGAATGCAACCAAAGAGAAGAGCATTAAAATTTTGCAGGTGTTTGGAGATGCAGATTTGATTATCCACCAGGTGAATAAGTCCTTTCAAGCGAAGCATGTCAGGCTGAAGGCATACAGAGATGAAGTGTTGAAGGAAATTCATGATTTTGCATATTTTAAAATTTCATATGTACCTAGAGATATGAATGAATTGGCTTATTCATTAGCTGTGTCTGCTTGTGCATTCATACCCCTCTGCCTCATAAATTAACTTATGAAATTCAAGTTAAATATAGGCCCTCTCTCCCTGATAATGTAAAATTTTGGAAGGTTTTTGAAGACGATGTTGAACTCGCTAGATTCCTTGCAGTGATAGATGAGTTTTCAGATCTGCAGATCGATCAGGAGAATGAATATGACAATGAAATTGAGGAGCTAAAGTTCAGAAGCAAAATCGCAGCACATGAAATAGTTCAGTTGTCTACCAACAGAATTACTAAAGGTTTGGTCCCATTGGAAAGGTTGTTCGATAACAATGATGTGGCTGTCAAATTGCAAAGTGGGGAAAAAGATTTAGAAAATTTGCAGTACAATATGGCTAGTGAGCAAGTTCCTAAACATGTCAATTTAGCCTCACATTTGACTGAAAAGCAAAGGGTTGATTATGGAGAATTGCTAAAGGAGTTTGCAGACATCTTCGCTTGGCAGTATGATGACTTGAAGAATTTTGACACAGAGGTGATTCAACATAAGATTCCCTTGAATAAAGACACCAAACCATTTAGGAAGAAGCTTAGATCCTTCAACCCTTTGTTGTTGCCTACAATGGAAAAGGAAATTAAAAAATTGTTGGATGCTCACATCATCATTCCCCTCAGATATTCAGAATGGATTGCGAATCTTGTACTGGTCAGGAAGAAGAATGGGGAGATCAGACTCTACGTCGACTTCAAAAATTTGAATAAGTGCTCTAGGAAGGATAACTACCCTCTGCCTAAAATGGAGCATATTTTGCAGAAAGTGTCAGGATCAAAAGTGATGTCTTTTATTGATGGGTTTTCCTGATACAACCAGATTGTTGTCCATCCGGACGATAAAGAAAAGATTGATTTTACCACTCCATGGGGTACATTTATGTACGAGAAGATTCCCTTTGGATTGATGAATGCAGGAGCGACATTCCAAAGGGAAATGGACATTGATTTAGTTGGAGAAAAAGATAAATTTGTCCTGATATATCTCGATGATATCATCGTTTTCTCAAGCAGCCATGAACTTCATTTGCAGCACTTAAAAAGGACATTTCTGAAATGTCGAAGATATGGAATTTCTCTTAATCCAAAAAAAACAAATTTTTCACTTAAGGAAGGGAAATTACTTGGGCATATTGTTTCAGTTGATGGGGTTAAAATTGACCCAAAGAGGGTAGAAGCAATTAAAAATATGTCTCTTCCTAGATCAAAGAAGGACATTCAGTCTTTCCTTGGGACTATTAACTTTGTCAGAAGGTTTATAGTAAACTTTGCAGAACTCACAAAGCATATCACTGCTATGTTAAGAAAGGACTCTGAGGTAAAATGGACTGAAGCAGCCAGACATTCATTCAATTCCATCAATGAAGCTATCACAACAGCCCCTGTTTTGATCAGCCCCGATTTCTCCAAGGTATTTTACATTTTTTCATTTGCTTCAAGTGATACAATCGCAGCAGTACTCTTGCAGAAAAATGTTGATGATCAGGAACAGTGGTTGCCTTCTTCAGTAAGGTATTGAGGGATGCAGAGGTAAAGTATGAATTGTTGGAGAAACAAGCATATGCACTTGTCAAGCCATTGAAAGCTTTCAGAGTTTACATTCTTCAGGCAAAGGTAATAGCTTTCGTTCCCTCCAATTCAGTTAAAGATGTGCTTGTCCAACCCGACATAGATGGCAAAAGGAGTAAGTGGATAGCAAGGTTGATTGAATTCGATGTTGAAATCAAACCAGCAAAACTTGTGAAAGGTCAAGGCCTTGCCAAACTTCTGGCAAAGGAAAATTGTAGGCTGCTTGAAATAAATTTGATGAGTATTAATGCAGAAAATGTTCAGTCTTCAAAGAATAAAGAAGCTGAAGAAATGAAGGTCTCAGCTCACTTAGCTGATTGCAAGTGGTACAGCCATATTATTCATTTTCTGCAAACTTTATCAATCCCATCAGATTTGACAAAAACTCAAAGAAGGGCTTTGAAGCTCAAAGCCATAAATTTCTACATCAATGACAACTTGTTGTTCTGGAAAAATCCCATAGGTTTATTGTTGAGGTGCGTAAACCAAGAAGAAGCAGTTAAGGTCATGATTGAATTTCATAATAGTGAATGCGGGGGACATCACTATTGGAAAACCACCACACATAAAATCTTGAGATCTGGTTACTACTGGCCATTCTTATTTTTAGATGTGTATGAGTTTGTGAAAACATGTGACAAGTGTCAAAGGTTTGAAGGCAAACAACAACTGAAGTCCCTTCCCCTCAAACCTATAGTGGTCACAGGGCCTTTCCAACAGTGGGGCCTGGACTTCATAGGTGAAATTCATCCGCCTTCTAGTGGTCAGCACCGATGTATCATTGTTGCCACCGATTACTTTACAAAGTGGATTGAGGTTATTCCCACCCGAAATGCCAATCATACTGTCATCATAAATTGTATACAAGAAAACATATTTGCCAGATTTGGCTATCCTAAGAGAATAGTCATTGATAACATTGTTGCATTCAAAGATAAATACTTGGTGAAATTGTGTGAAGAGCTGGGAATTCAGCTAGTACATTCCACATCTTACTATCCGCAAGGGAATGGCTTAGCTGAGTCATCCAACAAAAGTTTAGTCAGAATTATAAAGAAGCTACTTGAACAAAATGCCAGAGGTTGGGATTCCAAACTGAAGTTTGCTTTGTGGGCTGACAGGGTTACATGTAAGAAATCAATTGGTGCATCCCCTTTCAAGTTGGTATATGGTACTGAAGCCATATTTCATGTTCAACTTGCATTGTCGGTTGCAAATTTCTTACAAGAAACTGATTCTGAACCAAGTGATTTGACCAGGAGAATTCATAATTTGGTAGAACTACATCAAGTTAGAGAGCAACTCTTGGAAAAAACAGAATTGCATCAAGAAAGAATCAAAGAAACTTTCGACAAGAAAGTCAAAACAAATGTCTTCAAAACAGGGGATTTAGTTTTAAAGTGGGATGCAGCAAGGTAGGAGAAGGGGAAACACGGAAAATTTGAGGCTCTCTGGACAGGTCATTTTGTCATAACAGCGGTGCAGCAGAACAATACCTTTGTTCTCCAAACTCTTTCAGGCGAGGAAGTAGCAGGTGGCCCTTTCAATGGGCGCTTTCTGAATATCTACTTCTCATAAGGCTTCTCTTTGAAGCACTGTTCCACTTGTACATATTCTTTTTCAGTTCTGTTTTCTTTATTTCTGTCACTTGAATAACTCCATGCCCAATGGTACCAGCAAACTATTTTTCAAATTTCTATTTTAAATTGTAATAAGGCTACTGATTCTAGCTAGGTTCTTGATCACCTCACAGGGAGATGCCCATCCCAGTTGGAGCCAAATGTTAGCTCCCAAAATGAACCCGTCCCTATGGTTGCATTTTGTGGTGGATAGCATGGCTATTGGTAGTTTTCTCAAATTTAGTTTTGATTTTTTCTAACTGCAAGACTTAGGTTTTGATTTTTGTCTTAGAAATAAGATGACCCATAAAGGTCTTTTCTTTAAAATTTTCATAAAATGCTTTCAACAGCTAACGTGTGTTTAAAATATGAGTGTTAGTTGATGAAAGTGGCAACTTTCAACAGCTAAGGAGCATCTCTCATAGGTCTGTGCGCTGGTGAAAGTGTTGATTTTCAAGCATCCAAAGAAGCATTGTCGCAGGTTGTGCGCTGGTGAAAGTGATGACTTTCAACTGCTAAGGAGCATTTCTCATGGGATTGTGCACTGGTGAAAGTGGTAAGTTTCAACAGCTAAGGGGCGTTTTCCACGGGCCGTTGGCTGGAGAAAGCGGGAATCACGTGCGTTTATCCATGTTTCAAAAATCAAATGATGATGCGATCAACTCACATCATGCAATCAAGAAGGACGCGCTGGTGAAAGTGGATAATCATGAAAACTCGAGTTGCACGTCCAAATCAGATCCGGTTCAGAAACTCATGCTCCACAATCATGGCGTCGGGGATGGAAAGTTCAAATCCACTAATGCAAGTATAGAAGTTGTACTACCTGGATGACAACATCAAATCAATTCATTTCTTCCCTATCACACATCGTTCACGAATGTTTGTTAAGTTTCTAATGTTTAAAGACAGAGTCGAGTGCTTTCAGCAGCGCAAGACCTCGACCCGAATAGCAGTTTGTTGTGTTGTGTGTATAGAATCGGTTGGGATTTTGGGTTGTAGATGGCGAGGAGACGCAGTGGGTCTTTATTAAGAAAAGAGTTAGACAGCCTATATTTCCTACAGATGCATCCAGAAGTACAGAAACACTTCTCAAATGCAGGTTGCATCGAATTTGTTGAGAGGCTGCAAAACGGTTGTCACCAGTCAACAGCAGAGGCTTTTGCCAAAACTTTTGATGGGAATAAGGCTCGTGTTGGGTCCTTGGAGATCATCGTAGATGAAGCTGCCATTGCTGCAGCGACCATCCTACCTAGATCGGGCCAGAGTTGGTTCAAAACCACTGCCACCAAAAACTTAAACTTCAGAGCTTATTTGAAGGAAGAGTTCAAGCATAATGCATGGAAGAAGAGCATGCCAGTTTCCCATTTAGAGGATGAGTGGCAGGATATTTTTAAGGGAATCCAACTCTACATAACCTCAGAGGGCAGGTATGACAAACTCATGATGTATCATTTCAAGATCCTAGACCATTTCACAGGTAAAACTCTCCTCAATTTACCTTTTTTCTTACACAAGAGCTCAACTAAGGCCTGTAAAAAGATTAGGTCTCAACCCCTAAGCATGAAGAACACTCTGTGCCACTTTGGCCTTATTAAATTGATCATTCTGGAGGAATTAAGACAACAGGGAAGGAGCTGGCAGAATTTTCTATTTTGGGAGGGCTTTGAAACTCAGACTCATCCCGTAAATGAACAGGGGAGAGGTGGTAAGAAATAGTTGACTCCTGAAAGCAGTTCGAGGAAGAGGAGGACCCTTCCAGGACCTCCAGAAGATAGAATCTCTGGTGTGAAATCCCACAGGTCAAAGAAAAAGTTGAACTTTGAAACTACTACAGAGCAACCTACAGAGAAGAAGACAAACATATTAAACCTGCCCTACACATGCTCAGAACCAGAGCAAGAAGATGAGAGCCCTGTCATCAAGAGTCCTGAACATTCAATTGAGTTTGCACAGAATTATGAGACCTTTACTCATACTGAGGAAGGAGAAACATCAAAGAGCACTAAGTCAAAGAAAGTGCAGAAGATTAAGCATCTCAAAGAAGTGATAGCTCAACAAGAAGTCTTAGAGAGGGTAATAAAGGAAAGGTATAAGAAGTTGTCCGAAAATTTTGCAAAAACCAATGCTGCATTTGAAAGACTGGCTCAGGAGAGTGTCAAGGAAAATAAGAGGAAACAGAAAATCACTAAAGACTACAATAGCCTATGGCGGCTAGCAAAGCGCCTTAAAAGACAAATCAGAATATTGAAGCAAAAGAAAAAGTCCCACCCAGATTTGAAGGTGCTTGCTCAGGTTTCTATAAACATGCAAGGGGAGAAATCAGAGACACATTGAGTTTTTGTTGAAATCGCATTTTTGGAGGTGAAAGTTCATTTTGGGCTTAGTCAAGAATTTCACCAGCGCACAACGTAATTTTGTAGCCAGTTAGCTGGTGAAAGGCAACACTTTCACCAGCTAACCAGCGAAATATAAAGTGAATTAGTTGGTGAAAGAAGGAAAGATATTTTTGGAAGCCAAGGACGGAACAAGTCATTTTTCATAGGTTATAAAGGAGTTCCAGAGTATCAAGGGGATAACAATTTGCTTGCAAATGATTCGACATCAGAGATTCGAGGGAATTTTGGGAACCACATGTAAAACAAGTTTCCTCAAGTATTGACTATGAACCCTGAAGAAATCCAGCTACCAAGACAGGTGCCTCTACATGTTTCATGACACCACAGATTCCAGAAGCTGAAGGATACAGATGGCGAATTTTTGAGATTGAAGACAATTCGAATGATAGTTTAGTTATCAAGCCTTTATTATCAAGTTGTTTAGTTAGATTTGAATTGCTATTTTTAAACACAAATCCATGTTTTTAGGATCTGTAAAACTGATTGTAAGAGGCTATAAATGCCTATTTTTGCTAAGAGACAAGGGTTCAAACTGGGAGATATTTTATGCCACTGTATAGACTCTTTTTGCAAAAATAAAGTTCAGTTTCCTTTCATTTTCAATATCAGAGTTGTCCATCTTTCCTTTTATGTACTTTGTTTCAGTTTATTTTAGTTCATGAAGACTGTTATCTCTTTATTGAGCTCATAGACTTGAAATTAAAGGATTCCTCTCTATCTTGCATTAAGCCCTACTTTCAGTTGTATTTGGCAAGCAAGAATAGTGTTCTTCATTCCCCCTTTCAAATTACTTGATCTGATTATTGTTTCCTGAAAGCATTGTTTCTTTAGATGTGTGATGAGTTGTTTATTTCATTGATCATTAAAGACCCCATTGAACCAAACACATAAAAAACATTATTTCTAAGTTACCAAGCATCCTTAGCCTACAACCCTAAGGAGTTTCTTGGAGTGATAGCACCTACCACCCCCTTTCTTGATCACCGGTTTATTGGTCTAGGTCTAGGAAAAAGAAGAGGTTGAAGGTGATTTTTGTACCTTCCCAAAACAAGAACACTTTACAACATATATATGAAAATTTCCAAGCTAAAGTATGCAAAAATAACCTCTTTAGACACTAGAAAATATAAATTACAATGGTTGTTAAAAAATTGCAGAAGTAAACAATTATATGACATAAGTAAATTATTTGTAACAACGACAATAATTCGTGCTCATAAATGCCACAATTGACCATGAAAAGTAAGCATATAACCAATAGAGTATTATCCAATTGTTAGAGGAAATTTTTGAGTGAGTTAAGACACCTTTAGATGAGTGTATTTAGCAAATTAATCTAGTTTTAGATGGTTGTAGCAAAAGAAAAATTACAAGTTCCCTAGGGTTAGAGTTAGTATATTTAGTGGAGTACTTGAGATATTTGAGAGAGATGTTTTATCAATCGCTTTCTCCAAAATATTTGCTTCAATATTAGTGCCTTTCTGGGGCTATGGAGTCTCAAATGCATCCAAGCTTGAAGGTTGATCTACTTGAAACCAAGAGGTAGGATATAAACCCTAAGGTGCAAGCACATTTAGGCCTTAGGCTTTAGATATTGAGGAGAATGACGTCTAGGGTGAAATCAAATTTGGGCCCTAGATATCATTTCTCCCTTCTTGTAGCTTCAACTAGGTCAAAGATAAATTTTCTAGTAGAATGACGTCTAGGGTGAAATCAAATTTGGGCCCTAGATATCATTTCTCCCTTCTTGTAGCTTCAAATAGGTCAAAGATAAATTGTTTAGTGCTATAACTTTAGGGATTTAGGGTTCTAACCCTAGAAAGGAAAATTAACCAAATTTAGACGAATAAGACCTTGTGAGAGGAAGACACACTTGTGTTCCTCTCTTAGGGTTTCAATGAACAAGACTTATTGCAACAAAATAGTAATTTCACCATAAACATCAATAACATAAAAATGAATTGCAAAAATTCACTTACTTCATCCAAGAAACCAATAACGTTTAACTCTAATTGCATAAATATCCACCCAAAATCAGCCAACCATTCACAAGAGATCCATTCCAATCATAGTGCATGAGAGAGAAAGACTAATAACCCCTTAAGGACCGAAAATTTCAAAAGTAGCTCTCGCAATCGTGAGGAAAAGATGATGATGAAAATGAAAGTGAGGGTTATCCTTTTATATGAGGATACCCTAACATGATTTGTCCACATAATATGTCAACAAAAAAATATAAGTGGGGTCGACCCCTCATTTAACCTTTACAAATGCTAAAGTGAAAAAAAAATCATAATGAGCCACATGTGTGAGATGTCAAGCCTCCTTAGGCAAGGAGGGGGGCTACAAAGTAAATGTGGCATCAATCCAAAGGAAGGTGGGAGAAATTGATGTCTCTCCTCATCGAAAATCATGCCATGCATCATCAGTACCCCAAGGAAATCACCAAAACATAGTTGTGTCATACCCTAGAAGGTAACATCATCACCAAAATAGGGCTAGCGTCCAAGATCCAGGTGTTGTGTCAAGGGCCTGGGGAATTGAATCTCGTCTCTTCCATTTATCTATTTGTCTATTGTTGCAACATTCCTTACCTTGGTGAAAAATAATCTATGGGTTACTCTACCCATCCTATGGGTTTCCAACCCATTTATGTTCCATCATGACTGGATCTACTCTTACCAAGCCCATTTTCCATCGTCCAAGGTTTCGAGGGTGTAAGAGAAGTTTTTTGAGGGTTGTGAGTCACTTGATGAACCACTATTCTCAATAACATGTGCCGACATCCTGCAAATAAGGAACAAAGTCCTGGGTGTGATCCAAGGACATCCCTCAAAGAACCATGTCAAGGCCATCCAAGACAAAACAAAGTGTAAGATAAAGTTATCCAAGGTTCATAAGAAATATTAGTCCTTAAAGAATGAAAATTAATTTGTAACTTAAGATATAATCCATGCAAGATAATTCACCTCATTATCCCCTTCGAGAATCACACCATCCTAGGACCCCATGTGAGTTGAAAAGTTTAAGTATGGGAGGGCCTTCATCCAACCCTATTAGGTGTGCCACCAAGACAAGAAATAAAATAACCCATGTAGATGGATAGGTCTCGAGGGAAGCAGGACATAAATAATCCCTTCAAGAGTAAGTGTGATAGTGATATGGTTTTAGGGCTTACTTCATGGATTATGGTGTCATTTAATCTATTTCCATGATCACCTTCGTGGATGGTGAGATTTCTCTTGAGTTACCACATTTTTAGGTGTTATTTTTCCAATCCCCCTTTATCATCCATGTTACTAGTCCACTTATCATATTTGCAAGTCCCATTTTATAAGGTTTCAAGCTATAGCATTTCTATTTGGGACTAGGATGAGCACTGAAAGGGTAGAGATCAAGTTTGGAATGGTTGTTGTTATTCCTTTGATATCACTCCTTTCTTTCTTTAGCATAATTTTATTATTATTTTATTAGTACTTGCAATCAACCTCTAGGCCTTCATCCCCTCTTCTCATGAGAGAATGGACCATGACCCATTACCAAAGTTTATTACAATATGAGAGGCTCCAGGATGAAAAGTGTTAAGTATGGTGGGGAACGTAATGTTACCCTTGTGAGGGCCCCCCATTAGTACCCCCTTTCCCTAGGCGGTGACAAAAAAAAACTAGAGCATAGAAGATAACCACCAAGGTGAAACAACGAAACTAACACAATTTCCCGAGTCATTGATCCATTATCCAACTTCAACCAAAGATCATCATCCACATGCCCAAAAAATTAAGCATGACACTTTACATGAAAGAATAACCAACATACCTCATGGTGACTATGGCTTACCATCTCCCATACATTGGGTTGCTTGGATGTGATGATCCTTGGTTGACTTGTAGTTCTAAATATGAATGAGGGGGGTTGTTGGGTTTCCATTTGTGGATATGTTGATCATCATCATGGTTGGGATCATGTTCTCCATTGCAGGTCATGAGACATGATCTCCTCTAGCTACCCCTAGGCATGGGGGGGGTAACAAGCCTAATTGTGTTGGTGTAGAATAAGGAAGGGACATGGCGACTCTATATTAACTATAGATATCTGAACAAAATCATGATCAAGAATTAATATCCAATCCCTCAAATTGTTAATATCTATAATTAGCTCAAGGGTTCCAAGTTTTTTATTAATATTGATATGAATTTAGGATACCACAAGGTACCAATTGTGAAAATTGATGTATGGAAGATAGCCTTAATGTATAAATAAGTATTTTTTGAGTGGTTGTTCATGCCTTTTCAATTGAAAAATGCATTAGAAGTGTTCACGAGGATGAGGACAATATCTTGTGACCATTCACAAATTATTTTGTGATCACATATTTGGATGATATCCTTATCTTTAGCAAAACATGGGCAAAGCATTTGCAACACTTTCAATAGATCATGAGAATTCTAGGATAGTACAAGTTACATGCTAATATGGAGAAATGATCATTTGACATGTAGAGAATTCAATATTTGTGATATATCGTGGATGAACATGGTGTGCATGTGGACCTAGCCAAGATCCAATTCATCCATGATTGGCTGGACCCAACAACTCTAACAAATCTCCCTAACATTTTAGGCCTCACTACTTGTATTTCAGATTTTTGTTGGGATTCTCTCATATTTATTTTCCCGTAAGACAAGTGACCAAGAGTGGGGCCAAAACCAAGTTCATTTGGACTGAATCACAACATATATAATTTAAGTACCTAAAACACCACCTTTGTTCAGTGCTATTACTCACTTTACCATACCTGCAACAACCATTTGATATTGATATATATGCTTCATATTATGTTTTCAGGGAAATCCTCACTCAACATGGACATCTAGTGGCCTATCATAGTGATATACTCTACAATGTGGTTCAGAGGTACCCCACCTATGATAAGGAGATGTACTCCATTATGAAGTCCAATCACCAATGGAAGAATTACATTTGGGGGAAGGAGACAATCATCCACACTAATCACAAGCCCTTGTAGTTCATCTATACACAAGAAAAATTATAGAATGACTACCATCAAAAGTGGTCCATGTAATTACAACAATTTTACATGAGCATTAAGTACAAGAAGCAAAACACAATCACATTGTGGACTACCTCAGTCGACCCCCAATTGAGGCACTGATTAGAATACTCAAGTTTTGTGAGCATGCTATCTATGGGTGGCGCTAATTATATGACATTGACTTTGACTTCCTTGATACCTATTACAGACTAGGTATAGGTACACCAGTCTCATAGTTTCATCTCCACGATGAAATATTATGCGTCTTGGGCCATCTATATGTTCCTGTAATGTCCCTTTCTGAGTAGGATCTCTAGAGAGGAGGGCTTAGTATTATAAACATCCCTTTTTAGAATATAGCTGGGAAGAAACAGGGGAAACATGTTCATTTGGTGTAAATTCACTAGGGAATGTTATATTTCAAAAGTGACATTAAGTGAAAAGTGGGAAAAGTGAAATTAAAGTGATTTAAGATAAAAATAGAGGGATATTAAGTGAAAGGAGATAAATATAGAGGTCAATGAATAATTAGGGTTTTATAGGTTATATGAAGTGAAAAGCGACCTAATTCCTCATTATGCATGTTTATGATTTGACATTTGAGCTCTAAGGAGAAAACACAGGTTCAAGCAAATCAATGGAGATTGTGGATTCCAGGAGGAAGACAACAGTGGGATGATTTTGATGTTGAGAGACACACCCTATTCATTGGGAAGATCATCGATATATTTTTTCATTTTGCAGCAGCAGTTACAGGTTCAGAAAGCTAGTGTGCACTTCATTAGGGAGAGGGCGCAAGTGTTGGGAGACTCATAGGTTTAGTATTTCCCGACTATGGAGAATCCAGAGATTTCCTCCCGAACCAGTTGAGAGGAAGGAAGGGTGATTCTTTTGAGATATTACACACCATATTCTTACATAGGAATCATCTAATGCGCACCATCCAACTATTGAGGGAGAAACACTTGGAGGCACATTTAGGGTTCTAGAGAGATCACCAGACCAGATCTGGGGAAACCCTTCCAAACCAGTTCATAAGAGGCTAGGGTGCTCATATTGAGATAGTTACATCCATATTCCAACGGTGGAATCACTAGGGTTCATCAGTTGATCAAAGGAGGTGCGCAACCCCCCTAGGGGATCCCATCTGGGGTTCATGCAGAGAAGTAAAGGGACAATCTTCAGTCCGACAATTACTAAAAGGGTGCATGAGGTCAAGGTTACCTAGTTGGGACATATTTTGGGGTTATCATATGATTTTAGCCACCAGGGTGAATATTCCAGTCTTGCAACAGTTATCGTGTGAGTTGTCGTAGCATGCAATAGTTCATATTTCTCATCCATTGATCCAACATAATAATTCATTTCAGGTATTTTTATTTAGCATTGTTGTGTGTATTCCAGCTAAGATCCATCTAGTCTTGATCTAGCTGAGAGATTCATTTTAGTTTATAGTTCCCCGCATGCGGTTTTGTACTTTTAGTCATATTTCATAATATACTTGGTTGCAATTGTTGTGTGTTCTATATCAATTACATATTTGATTATATATTGTTAAACACAAGAAAAAAAAATACCTTTAAACACATCCAAAATCCCAAAGGTTATCAATTTCTGCAGCTAGTGGTCAATAGTTAAGGCATACATTCCAACCTACAGAATTAGGGATATTACAATGGTATTAGAGATTTAGTCCTACTAGTTTGTGACTAAAGTTTTGATGAGTTCAACAAATAACCCAGAGGTTCATGAGCATGTAGGTGACGAATATGTCACTTACAATAGACGCAAGGAAAGGAGGAGACCTAGGGTAGATTATCCCCCCTTTCCTCACAATTCATAGGAAGAGGAAGAGGCACAAAGGGAAGAAGAGAGAAGGAAAAAGAATGAGGCAGAGCATGAGGGAGAGAGGATGATGGGAGACAGGTATGAAATGTTAGGATATTTAGAAACTTAGGAGTTAGTTAATATCTACTTGGCATAATGTGTCGATTAGGTAAAAGTGTGTTTCTTAGTGCATTTCTAAGTTTGTTTCTTTAGTATGCATTTGTAGTTAGGAAATTAGACGATCACGATATGTTCCTGACATAGAGTGATTAGATGGTTCATATTCTCCTCGATCTTAATGGCTACATTGATCCATGGCTTAACACCCGATTGGTCCATTATCTCTATTTAAAGAGCCTGGAGGGTCATTTCTTGATGATCGATTGTGAGAAACTCTCTTGTAAAATCTCTCTATAATCTTTTTTCTTTTGCATTAATAAACTTCTCCAATTGGTCGTGTTGGTTGGGGTCATGGATGTTTCCTCATAGGGGTTTTACCACATCAAATAATCATTGTGTTTATCTTTGATCTGGTTGTGTGAGTGATTACTGAAGGTGTTCATCCTCTATTGGAATACATGTGTTGTCGAACATGGTATCAAAGCCTGTTTGAAGACCCGCTCCCATTGTTGATCAAGTTCGTGAAGTTGAGTTGTCTCATATCCATTTTCTACCATTTTAGTATATTTTTGGGCTGAGTGGATTGTTCCATTGCATCTAGAGTGCTCATTTTAGTCAAGAACGCTTTTTGTTTCACTCGAAAAGGTTTTTGTTTTCCCAAGATACGACCATTTCAGTCAATCCAATCTAGAGGTATAAAGCTTGAATAGCCATTTTTTTAAAAAATTCAAAGTATTATTTCGGTTTTATATTGTTTTTTTTTCGAGTTTCTACTCTTTTAGATCTGTGTATGCTCTTTTTTCCATGCCCTGTGTGATCTTGAAAAATTAGAAACAGATAGGAAAATGTGTATTTTCTAGGTAAGCTAACTGAGATCTAACCCTTGTTGTCATCGAGAAACATTTTTTTTGTGTGTGTGAAAAGAGTTTTTTTATGAGCACGCTCTCCAACAAAAACAACATCAATCCTCCTACTAAACAGTATAATATGTTTTTCTAGCTCAACAACAACAACAACACCAATCCTCCTACTAAACAAGACAATATGTTTTGCTAGCTCACTTGGTTAAAATTTTCTTTAATAAGTAAGAGGTCTTGAGTTCAAGTCTCTATTTTTGTTAATTTGTTTGAAAAAGTTCATGCTCCATTGTAAAGTGTATTTCAATTCGAGTATAAAAGTGAATCACTATAAGTATATTTAATATTTTATTTTAGAGTTATTTATTTTGCAGGCAACTTTCTTTTATAAAGTAATTTCATTGTAAAAGTGATCCTCACATCTTTTTATAAAATTGGGTCACTTCATAAAGCAACTTATTTGTAAAAGTGAGGTTATTTGGAGGGGTATCACCACCACGTGGTTTCTTGGTCACCATTTATGTCTTTTTTTTAAAGGGCATAACTTTCACATCGAAAGTCCATTTTTAGTGTCGTTTTTTTTAAACTGCCTAATTTTTTGAGATATTTCCATCCAGATCATCAGTTTCAGTTTTTAAATCCATATTATCTTCATATTTAATATGACTTCTTCCAATGATATTTTTCTTACCAACACTAACTACTTCCAATGGAAATCCCACATGGAAGATTTATTAATTAAAGTCTTGTACCGGATTACCTTGGGAAAGGAAAAAGAACCCACTGATGTTGATAAGAAAATCAAATGGGATAATAGGAGTGACGAAGAACGTGGATTGATCGGAATGTCCATCTCTCTCGATTTAAGATTCCACCTTCAAGAAATTGATGACCCCGATGAAGCTTGGGAAAATCTTGAATCTGGGTTTGGTAAACACAATATTATTCGATCACATCAGTTAGAAAATCAAATATTGACTTTAAGTCCAAATGATTTTTCTTGCATTGAAAACTATCTATCTAAGTTTAAAACACTCATAATTTTATGTGAAGAATGTCAGATAAAACTGGAGCAAGAGCATTGCATTTATATTATTCTTTCTAAGCTAGGTAGTGCATATTTTGTGTTTGTATCTATCTTTTATGCCATGAGAGAGGCTCTAGGGAAATCTTATCAAAAACCCACTCTTGATTCCTTTTGTGATGCTTTGATTAGAGAGAAAGATAATCTTGTACAACTTGGAGTGATCAACACTTTAGGTACCTCCAGCAAAGCCTTAGTAGCTCAACAGAAAGATAAACTCAAGAATCCCAAGAAGCAAAATCCTCGCCACAACAACAAGCAAAACAAGGGTCCCAAACCCACTCAACCAACTTCAGCTCCTAATGGTGACAAAGGAGAAAAATATAAAAATAAGAAGACGGACAGACATTGCAACTTTTGTGAGAAATATGGTCATGATGAGTCCAAATGTTTCAAGAATATGGCAGCTTTAGAAGAAGTGATGAAGAAGCACAACATCAATATTGATTCTACTTCTTCTTCTTATGAGTGGCTTATTGATTTTGGAGCATATTATAATATGGCTAGGGATAAAGACATTTTTTTTCTCTAAATGAATGTAACACCAAGAAAATATTTGTTGGTGATGATAGATCACTTAGTGTTGTAGGATCTGGAATAGTTCGAGTAGATAATGGTCATTTCAATGATGTATTATGTGTTCCAAGTCTTTCGTGTAACCTTCTATCAGTATATCAAATCAATCATTCAGGTGAAGGTAAAAGTGTATAGTTTTCACCTCGCCAAGTTGTAATCAAGGATCTAAAAGATCCTAAGTGTGTTCTTGCAAATAGAATTGTTGATGATACTACCAGGTTGTACAAGTTTGAAAACTTTGGGTCATCATCTTTTCCATCAGTTTTTGTTGATCATAGTGATGACTTGAGCAAACTTTGGCATGAGCGGTTTGGTCATCTAAACTATCACTCATTGCAGAAAATATGTAATCAACAAATGGTTATTGGTCTTCCTCTTGTTTCATGCAGAGATGGTGTTTGTGTCAGTTGCGTTCTCAAAAAACATCATCAGGACAGTTTTGACAAACGTGCCTCTTGGCATGCCTCGGGCCCTTTGCAACTTGTTCATAGTGACTTGTGTGGTCCACTTTATTCTCCAAATTTTTATGGGTGCAAGTATTTCTTAACTTTCATTGATGACTTTTCCAAATGTACTTGGGTTTACTTCTTAAAACTTAAGAGCGAAGTTTTTGACAAGTTTTTGGCCTACAAGGCCCTTGTAGAAAAGAAATTTGGACATCAAATTCAAAGGTTAAGAATAGATAATGGAGGAGAATATGTGAACAATAATTTTACAATTTATTGCACTACAAAGGGCATCCAAATGAAACACATTGTTCCATATACACCACAAAGAAATGGTGTTGTTGAGAGAAAGAACCGCACATTAAAAGAAATGGCTAATTGTATGATCCAATCTAAAAGATTAAGTCTAAAGTATTGGGCGAAAGCCATCAACTGTGCAAATTACATAGTAAATCTCACTCCCACAAAGGCTCTTAATAATATAACACTAGAAGAACCTTGGACTAAAATTAAACTAGATGTAATTCACTTCCGTCTATTTGGTAGTATATCATAGGCTCACATTCCTGATGAGAAAAGGAAAGCATTGCAGCCTAAAAGTGAGAAGTGTATATTTGTTGGTTATTCTGAATATTTCAAATACTATAGACTTCTTCAACTGCATTGTAATGAAATTATTATTAGAAGAGATGTTAAATTTGATGAAAATCTCTTGGCCTGTAAGCCTAATTCGATGATTATGCCTTCTTCGGCCTACGATCCATCTTCGACATTTGTGTCTTCTTCTATTCCTATTCTGGTTTCTTCTTTAGATGATGACAGTGAGGATTAAAATCCACCTCCACCTGCTCACCTTACTTCATATGAGTCCATTGAAATTGAACCAACATCAACTCCACCGCTTCCTAGCTGGGTCCGTTCAACACGAGAAGAAGTTGGTAATCTTGTCGGTGATCCTTTAGATTAGCGTCGGACACGTTCATAGTTCCAGTGAGCCTCTTCTCTTTTGGATCAATTTTCAGAGACTCATGATCCAGAGAAATGTGCAGAAGCTTCAGGTCATCCAGATTGGGATACATCAATGAATGAAGAGTATTGTTTGTTAATAGTAAATGATGCTCAGGATCTTGAACCTCTTCCAAAAGGAAGAAAACTTGTCAGTTGTAAATGGGTCTACAGAATTAAGTATGCATCAAGTGGAAGAGTTGAAAGACACAAGGCTCGGTTAGTTTCCAAAGGATTTTCCCAAGTTTAAGAAATTGACTATAATGAAACCTTTGTCCCTGTAGCCAAAATGAATTCCATCCGCCTTGTTTTTTTCCTTATTACCTCACATAAAGGGGAGGTCCATCATATGGATGTTAAATCTCCCTTCTTGCATGGGAATTTGAAAGAAGAAATATACATGGAACAACCTCCCGGTTATGTCTAGAATGACTCTATCCTTGTTTTTTGCCTTAAGAAATCTCTTTATGGTCTTAAGCAAGCTCCCTAAGCTTGTAATGCCAAAATGGACAACTTTCTTATTGACAATGGATTTTCTAAATGCCATGCTGATCCTAATGTCTATACCAAGAAAGTAGGAAGCCATCTCATAATCCTTGCCCTTTATGTTGATGACCTTTTCCTTATTGGTAGTGACTCAAAACTTTTAAACCACGTGAAAACCAGCCTTAAAAAGAAATTTGAAATGACATACTTAGGTTTTTTGCACTATTTTCTTAGCCTCCAACTTTTGAAAACCAATGAAGGAATTTTCGTTTCGCAGTCTAAGTATGCTTGTGACCTTGTTCATCGCTTTCACATGGAAGATTGTAAACCAGACCCTTCTCCCTTCCAATCTGGAGTCAAACAATTTTCCACTTGAACTTCTCCCGAAGTTGATGCCACCT
This sequence comes from Picea engelmannii, assembly GCA_009831015.1. Lineage (NCBI taxonomy): Eukaryota > Viridiplantae > Streptophyta > Pinopsida > Pinales > Pinaceae > Picea > Picea engelmannii. The sequence goes on from ML806047.1 coordinate 206,689, forward strand.
TGTATCGTCAATTAGTTGGTAGCCTCTTATACTTTACTCATACTCGTCTGGATATTTCCTTTGTTGTTAGTCTTGTTGCCTGGTATATGCAAACATTCCATGAAATCCATTGGAAAGCAGCTAAAAGGATACTTTGATATGTCTGGGGTACATTTCAGTTTGGGATACATTCCAGTTTAGAGGGGGATCCTTTATTGGTTGGTTTCCCTGATTCAGATTGGGACAGTGACCCTGATGATCAGAAGTCTACTACAGGTTATGTTTTCAGCCTTGGTTTAGGACCTACCACTTGGGCCTGTAAGAAACAACATGTTATTTCACTTTCTTCAACAGAAGCAGAGTATCGAGCAATGATAAATGTAAGTCAGGAAACCTAGTGGCTTCGACATATCCTTTCAAAGTTTGGATTCCAGTAGCAACATACGACCAGCCTTTGGTGCAACAATCAGAGTGCCATCAAGCTCACCAAAGACCCAATTCAACATCAGGGTAAAAAAAACATCGAGATACACATGCACTTCATTATAAATCCCATTCATGATCAAGTTATTGAATTTCTCTTTTTCCCTACAGAAGATCAAGTTACAAACATTTTCACAAAGTCTCTTACAGGAGCGAAGTTTTCCAAACTTCGATCTATGTTAGGAGTTCAGGAAGTTGACATTAAGTGGGGATAGACTCTAATTCCTTCTTCCTTCTCCTATTATGTCACTATTGTAAATCCTTCAATCTTATCCCAAGTCGTTCTTAAGGGGGTATGTTATGATATTTAGACACTTAGGAGTTAGTTAAGATCTACTTGGACTAATGTGTTGATTAGGTAAAAGTGTGTTTCTTAGTGTGTTTCTTTAGTATGCATTAGTATCCATTTGTAGTTAGGGAATATGATGGTCATGATATGTTCCTAACATAGAGTGATGTGAAGGTTCATATTCTCCTCGATCTTAACAACTACATTGATATATGTTTTAACACTTGATTGGTCCATGATCTCTATTTAAAGAGCATGGAGGGTCATTTTCTGATGATTTATTATGAGAAACTCTCTTGTAAAATCTCTCTGTAATATTTTTTCTTTTTCATTAATAAACTGCTCCAAGTGGTTGCGTTGGCTAGGGCCGTGGATGTTTCCCCATAGGGGTTTTACCACGTCAAAACATCGATGTGTTGATCTTTGATATGGTTGTGTGAGTGGTTATTGAAGTTGTTCGTCCTCTGTTGGAATACATGTGTTGTCGAACATGAAAGGATAGAAGGTAGTGGAAAATCACCCATGGAACCAGATGCAGCCTTCATGCAGGTTATTAACAATTTGGTGATCAGTCAGCAGGCCATGACTCAGTCCTTGGCACAAATGGTTGATAGATTGACTACAGGGAGCATTCCAAGAAAAAATTCCCCACATGAATAATAGGGGAACTCAGGGGAAGGTAGTAGACCCCATTCACCTACTCGCACCTACACTTCATCGAGTAGGATCCCCCGACCACTATTCCATAGATTTTAGAGGGAACCTCCAGTAGCAGTACAACAACCAATAGTATAGAGGAATACCACACAGGTAGAGGATATCTCTGAGTATAGGAGAGAGTATGCAGTGTTGGGACCAGAGTTCCATCAGGATATGACCTTGGTTGAGTGTTGTGGACTCAGACTCAGGAACCATCCTAGACATCCTCGGAGGGGAGGACAATAACAACACCATCAAGGAAAGAACACAAACTTCATCTAGAAAATACTTAAACTCACTATACCTTATTTAGACAGATTATCCAAATGAATTGCAAGTGCTTGGGTACAGAAACTAGACATGCACTACAAGCTCAATCAAATGACAGAAACTAAAGTCATCAGTTTCACTACCCTGCATTTGGAGGGAGAGGCACATGAGTGGTGGCATCATGGACTATTGGCATTGGGTCACAGTCACATCACTTCTTACATGGAGTTCACAAAGATGATCATGGACAAGTTTGATAGAAGGGATCTAGAGATCCATTTCAGGGATTTATACCAGTTGAGACAAAATGGCACACCAGAGGCATTCTTCACAGAGTTTCAAAGGGTAGTTGTGGTAGTGACAGATATTTCAGATCCTAGATTGATCATGATTTTCACAAAGGGTCTCACAGAACCCTCAAGAGGATGGTTGAAGGCCTACAAACATCACACATTACAGGATTCCATCCTACACCTAGCAGACTCAGTCCCAAAAACAAAAAAAAATTCCAAACCCCTTGTGCCACAGAAGGACCGAGATAGGAAACCATTCCAAAGAGAGTGGAAGGGTAAAGAGAATTTGGATGATGATATGAGGTGTGAGATTATGAGGAATACACTATGCTTCACATGAAAGGACCCTTGGGTCCTCAACCACAGGTGCATGGGCAAGGGACAGATCCATTACATTGAGGTGCCAATAGACAATGATGAGGAGGAACAAGACAGTGGATCCACTAGCTCGGAGGAGGAGCCATCACACGCAGAGTAAAAGTCTCCAAGGATACCACTGACATCGTTAGGGGCCCCATCACTGGTAGTGCCATAACCTCGTGAGAAGGCTAATATAAGGGCACCAACAGAGGAGTCATGGCAACCCTTTCTAGTATTCCCAGGTATGAAACCCTCAAGATCAGAGGGATTATCCAGGGACATCGAGTAATCCCCATGATAGATGGTGGGGAAACCCACAACTTCATTGATGTTGCATTAGTATTGAGGCAAGCACTTCAAATAAAGGAGTTTGAGGGGTTTGATGTTGCATTAGAAGATGGACACATAGTGGAGTGTGTAGACAGGGACCCATACTTGTATGTAAAGTGAGGTAACTACACCATGAGATATACATTTTATGTATTTGACCTATATGACACAGATGTGGTGTTGGGAGTCCATTGGTTGATCACCTTGGGAAAGATTTATACCAACTACCAAACCTTGGAGATGGGTTTCAAACACAGTGAGAGGAAGAGAATTGTACTGAGGGACATGTCGACGGAGGCACCCAAGATAGTTTTGGCAAAGGATGGAGAGGATCTTCAAGAATGGGGAAGTAGCATATGCAACAGAGTGCTTAATCACCACATGGAGGGATTCATATGGCTAGCGGTAGTATCAAACAGAGATTAGGACTTTGTTGAGTCGACATCAATAGGTTTTTGGTTAGATTCTTCCAGGGAGACCACCTGACAGGGGGTTTGAGAAAATCATTAATCTAGAGGAGGGTGTTAAACCCGTGATTAAAAAACCCTATCATCATCCTAGGAGATTCAAGGATGAGATAGAAAAAGAAATCAAAGAATCGCTAGCAATGGGACACATTAGACCCAACAGTAGCCCATTCGCCTCTTCAGTTGTCTTAGTTATAAAGAAGGATGGTACCATGATGATGTGTATAGATTACTGTGCTTTGAACAAGAAAACTATCAAAAATCGATATCCTATCCCATGCATTGATGAGTTGATAGACGAACTGCATGGAGCAGTTTTCTTCTCTAACATTGACCTATGCTCTTAATATCATCTGATCAACATTAGAGAGAAGGATATAGAGAAGATGAAATTATGATTCCACTATGGACATTTTGAGTTCCTAGTTATTCCATTTGGTCTAACCAATGAACCAGCCATGTTTCAATCTTGCATGAACCATATATTTCAAGATCACTTGAGGAAATCGGTATTGGTATTCTTCAACAACATTTTGGTGTACAACAAGACATGGCAGGAGCATCTGATACATTTGAATGAGGTACTCAACATCATGGAGTCAAAATCAGTGTATTCCAAGGAGTCAAAGTGTGATTTTGGCATGATAGAACTGTTATACTTGGGACACATTATCATCTTAAAGGGATTATAGGTGAACCAGGAGAAGATCAAGGCCATTTTGGATTGGCCAACGCCGAAGAACGTGACAGAGTTGAGGAGTTTCTTTGGGCTTTGCAGCTATTACATGAGGTTCATGAAGAGTTTTTCACAATTGGGGGCACCACTCACTGACCTCAATAGACAGGGGGCCTTCATCTAGATAGACAAGTCACATAAATCATTTGATCATATGAAGGAATTCATGGGAACATGGCCAATGTTAGCATTGTCGGATTTCACAAAATCTTTTGTACTAGAGTGTGATGCATCGGGAGAGGGGATCATAGCAGTGTTGATGCAGGGGGACACCCCATTGTATTTGAGAGTAGGAAGCTTAGTCATACTGAGAGGTTGTATTCTATATATGACAAGGAGATGCTTATAATCATGCATGCCTTGACCAAATTTAGACGGTACTTGGTGGGCAACAAATTTGTGGTTAAGAAAGACCATAATAGTTTGAAGTATTTCCTTCAGAAGAAGAATCTCAGTGAGAATCAACATAAGTGGGTGAAAAAGGTCCAAGCCTTTGATTTTGATAGAGTATGTCAAGGGGAAGAAGAAAATTATGGAAAATGCATTATCTAGGAGACCAACAACTTGTTCATTGATGGAGATTTCAGCAAATTGGAAATCCCACTTGTTAGTGGAATATTCCAAGAACAAGTTTGCTTGTGAGTTATTGGATGGTAAGGCACAGGAAGATAGGTACAGAGTCATAGAATGCATCATCTTCTACAAACACTAAGTCTACCTATTGCCAGGATCAGGTCTCAAGAAGAATATTTTGGTAGCAGTACATGAATCTCCATTAGTAGGCCATCATGGGTTCTTCAAAACCTATAGGCAGGTCAGAGAGAGATTCTCTTGGAAGGGTCTCAAACAGGATGTGATGAGACATATCAGTGAGTGTGTGACTTGTCAATAGATGAAGTTGGAGCAGACACTTCCAGTAGGGTTACTTCAGCCACTTCCCATTCGGGAGAAGAAATGGGAAAACATATCCATGGAATTCATTACAAGCCTGCCCAAGGTTCATGGTAAGGATTGTATTTATGTAGTGGTCGATATATTGGCCAATTTTACGCATTTATACATGATTACTAAAGACTACAACACAGTGCAAGTGGAAGAGATACTTTTTAGAGAGTATTTCAGACTTCAGAGGTTTCCACAGAACATCGTCAATGACAGAGATAGTAGGTTCATCGAAACATTTTAAAGGGATTTATTCAGATTGGTGGGGATAGAGTTAACACCCAGCACCAGTTACCTGTTAATTTTTTCAAAATCCCAACCCAGTTTCAGTCTCGCTGATTTTTCATTCAAATTTAAATGTCAAACTCAGTTTCAGCACTGTTTCAACATATGTTACAGCCTAGTGTTTCAGCATATACTCAGTGGTGTTTCAGCATATGACTTAGCACTGTGTTTCATCATATACTACAGCCTGGTGTTTCAACATCTGCTCACAGCGGTGTTTCAACATAAGACTCAGCACTGTATTTTAGCATATGCTACAGCCTGGTGTTTCAGCATCTGCTCACAGCGGTGTTTCAGCATAAGACTCAGCACTATGTTTCAGCATATGCTACAGCCTGGTGTTTCAGCATCTGCTCACAGCGGTGTTTCAGCATATGCTACAGCCTGGTGTTTCAGCATCTGCTCACAGCGGTGTTTCAGCATATGCTACAGCCTGGTGTTTCAGCATATAAAAAAAAACTTAACAGAAATAAATTTCAGAACTGAAACATGAGGATTCTGAACATCGTTTTCAACGCAGAAATAAAATATCAGCAATATGCAAAACTCAGAAAATATAGACACAAAGATNNNNGGTCTAACTTCGACCCTGGAAAAACCCACAAGGGGAAAACCAGTGAGAGAGGGATTTGTATTATTTATGAGCTTCTGAGAAATTCTTTTACATCATATTCATCTTCAGATATTTACACAAACTTATCTGGACATTCCTGTAGCTTTTCTCCTCAATTTCTGAACCAGAAATTCGTACAACTGTACGGCAATTAATGTTGTACGGACTGTCACAAAATTTGTGCCAAAACTCTGCTAAGACTGTACGGACTGTATGGAAATACACTCAGAAATATATTACAGCAGTTACCTCAATTTTTGTGCCAATAAATGTTGTATGGCAGCCTTGGAATGCATGCCAATACTCTCAGAAATTGCAGCTGTTGTCCTCCTCAATTTCTGTGCACATTACATGTTGTATGACCTCCACAAATCCGTACGGTACGGCCTGTTCTTCCTTGCTGTCTGAAA
>ML806047.1:217072-229547 GCA_009831015.1 Picea engelmannii
TTACAACATATTCATCTTCAGATATTTACACAAACTTATCTGGACATTCCTGTAGCTTTGCTCCTCAATTTCTGAACCAGAAATTCGTACAACTGTACGGCAATTAATGTTGTACGGACTGTCACGAAATTTGTGCCAAAACTTTGCTAAGACTGTACGGACTGTATGGAAATACACTCAGAAATATATTACAGCAGTTACCTCAATTTCTGTGCCAATAAATGTTGTATGGAAGCCTTGGAATGCATGCCAATACTCTCAGAAATTGCAGCTACTGTCCTCCTCAATTTCTGTGCACATTACATGCTGTATGACCTCCACAAATCCATACGGTATGGCATGTTCTTCCTTGCTGTCTGAAATCCGTACTTCTCTTTGCTTTGGGATGCGTTCTCTCCTTCAACAAATGCTGTCTCTTTTCTTAGCTCGACCTCTCTCTTTCTCTCTCTTGTTCTCTCAACAAGAATGTTGCAACTTTCTTGTTCTTGGCATCTCACCAAGAACCTCTTGGCATCTCACCAAGAATCTCTTGCTCTCTCAACAAGACTGTTGCTGCTTCTTCTTCTCTTTCTCTTGGCATCTCACCAAGAGCCTCTTGGCATCTCACCAAGATTTCTCCAACTTCTTTCTTCAAGAATGGGTGCGCCCACTTGCCTTAATCAACCTCATGAGGGAAGGTGAGGAGTTTTCTAATCTAACGATTGAGATTAGATCAGATGGGTGGCTGTGATTTGGTGTCTCTTCACTCACCCTCACTTTAATCATAAAGTTATATTTTAATTTGCATCTCACAAATTAATTTGACTAAGACCCATATTTGGCAATTTCTCCCCCTTAGGCGCCTAGGGAAGAGAAACACTTGCCTTGGTACTTTATTTTAATTAAAAATTTAACATTACCACCCCTAGAATGATGGGAATACGGAGATAGTCACCAAGTGGGTAGAGAATTATTTGAGGAACTATGTGAGTGGACATTAGAGCGTGGGTAAGGTGGCTACATCTTAGAGAGCACTGTTACAACACTACCTTCCACATGTCCATAGGTATGACCCCATTCTAAGAATTATATGGGTATGATGATCCCACTTTGATCAACTTGATTTTTGGAGATATTCGGGCTCCTAAGGCTAAGGACTAGATAGTAGAGAGTCAATAGATTCTCAAGGTACTAAAGGAGAATCTACAGGCAACACAAAATCAACAAAAGATGAGCGGGGCAGAGAAGCTCAAGATCAGGTTATATGGGCCATACAAGGTCATACACAGGGTAGGCAAAGTGGCCTACAAACTAGAGCTACCAAAGGGGAGCCAGATTCACAATGTGCTCCACATTTCTTATCTTAAGAAAGTAGTGGTACAATTCATCAATGCTTCAGAGGAGCTTCTACCTTTGGATGAGAAGGGGAAATTCGAGTTAGTTCCTTAGGAGGTACTAGATTTCAGAGAGTGGAGGTTGAGGAGAAGGGTCATCAGGGAGTGTTTGGTCAAATGGAAGGGGCTTCCAGTAGAGGATGCTACTTGGTAGAGTGAGCATATTTTGCAACACCCTAGATTGATGTTGCTTGAGGACAAGAAATATTGGGAAGTGAGGATTGTAATGTCCCTTTCTAAGTAGGATCTTCAAAGAGGAGGGTGAGTAGTCTAAACATACCCTTTTAGACTATATCCAGGAAGAAAGAGGGGAAACATGTTCATTTTGTGTCATTTCACTAGGGAATGTTATATTTCGAAAGTGACATTAAGTGAAAACTGGGAAAAGTGAAATTAAAGTGATTTAAGCTAAAAATAGAGGGTGCTTAAGTGAAATGAGATAAATATATAGGTCAATAAAGAATTAGGGTTTGAGAGGGTATATGAAGAGAAAAGAGACCTAATTCCTCCTTATGTATGTTTATGATTTGACATTTGAGCTTTGAGGAGAAAACACAGGTTCTGGAAAATCAATGGAGATTATGGATTCCAAGAGGAATACACTAGTGGCATGATTTCAGTGTTGAGAGACACACCCTAGTCACCAGGAAGATCATCTATATCTTTCAATGTTTTGCAGCAATAGTTACAGGTTCAGACAACTAGTGCACACTTCATTAGGAAGAGGGTGCAAGTGTTTGGAGACTAAGAGGTTTAGCCTGTCCCAACCAGGGAGAATATAGATATTTCCTCCCGGCCCAATTGAGAGGAAGGCAAGGCACTTTTTTTGAGATATTACACGCCAGATTATGACGAAGTAATCATCTAGTGTGCACCAGTCAGCTACTAAGGGTGTTGTTATCCCCTATCCTAGGGATAACTAAGAAGAGCATGTCTCGAGGCCCACGGGTCCTAGAAATGGAGTGTCGAGAGCCATATGACTTGAGCATGGCCCTGAAGGACCCATATTTTCATTAGTGCAGCCCATCTATCAACAACAACAACGTCCATCCCACCATTATGGTTTTGAAGTAGCAATAAGTCTTGCTCCATGAAGCAATGAGTCTGGGTATCATGGTATGTGTCACTCTGGTTATTGAAGCACTTAAGTATGTTGCATTGAATTATCCTTCATTTCATAACATTTTCTTGGGAATTATGCTCTTTAACTTGTTCATATCTGGGAGGGTGACATAATTCCCTAATAAGTTAATCTCCCTTTATGATGAGTTGCCACTGGGTGAGTCTATAAAAGGTCATCGTCCATTCCCTCCATACTTACCACTTTCCATCAGTATTCCTCTCATCTTCCCCCACCTTGGTTCGGGCATTGGGTTTGCCACAATAGGAAGGGTTTTACCTTGCCTTGTGGGAAGAAGGGGCTAAAGGCCTAGAGGGTAAAAGTAGCTAGAAAGAGTTAAAAGCCAAAATGAAATCTTTGAGATTAATTGCCCAGGGATTCCTGAGAAAGCAGTAAAAAGCTTCTCAGTAAGAAAAGGGAACCCATAAGATAAATCAAAACTCAAGGTACTAGTTGGTGGATGGGAGGTCTCATCATAATCCGGCCTATTAGGAACATGGGCATGTAGTGGTATGACACTAGTATCTATCTAGTCACCAAACTAAGGTGGTGGATCTTGGTGGCATAGCCAAGATAAAGGGGGTCTCATCACGAGCCAACCTTCTCATCTCCATGAAATGCTTGTGGGTAATGTTGTCACCTCTGGTCACCAAGCCAGGACAGTGTCCCCCATCTCTTCCCTTGAAGCATGAAAGAAAAAGACCAAAAGCAATAAATCTAAGAATAAAAGGCATTGAATGGGCTAGGAAACAATGGCATCCATGATAAGGTGAAACTCACCCTATACAAAGGCACCCATAAGTAAGATCTAAATTTCCCTGTTATCACTGCACCCTATGCCCAAACACATCCCCCATGCCACTTCACACACACTTACATGACCTAGATTGTTTCTCACCTGGGAAACACCCCAAACTTAAGGAGGATTACCCCAATATGATTTTAGTGGTCATTAGCCCAATAAGATTACTTGGCATTCTAGGTTTTTATGGCTTGATTATTCTTGGTGAAGTAAGTAAATATAAAATTATTCATTTTATTTGAATGGTTTATGGTAAATTTGCTTATTCATGTTAAAGATTATAAAATTGCATGCTTGACAAACCCTAGGAATAAAGAACTTAATTTGCTACTTCTTTACTCTTCATTTTCTAGACTTTGCTAATAAGATCTTGACTTAGGTGAACCTCTAGAGCCCTAAATACTAACACTTTAGTGGTCATTACCTAGTCAATTGTTGTTTCTAATATCTTTTAATAGTCTAAGGAAGGAGGGTTTGTTAGAGCCTAAAATTGTTTACACTCTAGCAAATTCATATTTAGGGTTTGGATGTTAGAGTCCTTGAAGAGCCAAAACGTATTCAATCCATCTCTTTCCCTTAGGCAAGTACAATCATTGTGTCATTCCTTCTAAGATAAAACCGTCACTTATAGACTCCATTACCCTATAAAGGCACTAGTCTACCCACTATAGTGATTGATTGATCAAAACAACTCTCAAACTATCTTCCTTGAAACATTTACTAACCTCTACTAACCTTAAACTAAACTAATCCATTAAGTAACTTGTTGTTGTTGCAAAATATTGCTACAACCATTTTACAACAGAAAATTCATTTCAAAGTGACATTAAAATCTAATTAGGCACTTGCCAAGTTTGGTTGTGAAAAGTAGTTATCATTCTTCCAATTCAAAGCTTTATTTTTCTTGTCTTTTTCAAGCATTTTCAAGGCATAATTATTGTGGTTGTTGGAAAATACTTATTGTTGTTGCTAATATTACATTTGTTGCAATTTTATATCAGATTACCTTTTTTTCAGAGGTTGATGGTATTATGAAGCACTAACATCATTTGGTTCTTGAAAGTTTCCTTTATTTTCTATTTGTTGTCTTGTTCTGGGCAAGTACACCTTATTTATCTTTTTTCTTCATCTCTATAAGACACAAAGAACCTTTGACTTGAGTGACCTGTGAGAGGGTGGGGGGACATTCTTGTACCTTTACCTTAGCCTTCTCAAATCCTCAGGTCATTGGGGACGTCTCCCCTGGGGTACTGTAACATAATCCTAAATAGAAATGAGTTTCCTATTAAGGTGACAGTGATAGGTCACTCCCTGTTACGCCAATCTTTCATACACCTACCTTGGGATTTGGGCAAGTACATATTGTGTAATAACAAGCACAACACTTGGAGAGGCACATTAAGGGTTCTAGAGAGATCACCAAAATAGATATAGGGGAAATCATTCCAAGCCAATTCAGAGGAGGCCAGGGCGCTCATATTGAGATAGTTACAGCCAGATTCTGATAGTGGAATCACTAGGGCACAACATTTGAGTAGAGGAGGTGTGCAACCCCCCTATGGGATCCCATATGGGGTTCGTACAGATCAACAGAGGGTCAATATTCAGTCCATAAATTACTGAGAGGGTGCTTGAGGTCAGGGTGACCTGGTTGGGACAATTTTTTTGGTTATCAAAGGAGTTTATCCACCAGGGAGAATATCCCAGTCTTGAAGTAGTTGTCGTGTGAGTTGTCGTAGCATGCAACAATTCATCTTTCTCATCCATTGGTCCAACATCATCATTCATTCTAGGTATTTTAATTTAGCATTGTTGTTTGTATTCCAACTAAGATCCATCTAGTCTTGATCTATCTGAGAGATTCATTTTAGTTCCTCGCATGCGGTTTTGTACTTTCAGTCATATTTCATAATATACTTGGTCGTAGTTGTTGTGTGTTCTATATCTATTGCATGTTTGATTATATATTGTTAAAAACAAGAAACACAAAGAAAAACCATTATCGCATCCAGAATCCCAAAGAGTATCAGTTTATGCAACTAGTAGTTGACAGTTGAGGCATAAATTCCAACCTACGGAATTTGGGATATTATAGTTCCATCAAGTGAACGTGAGAAGTTTATTTGGGAGGTGCACTATAGTTAGGTGGCTAGGCACTACAACATGGAGAATACAATGGAAGTTCTACAAAATTACTTCTATTGGCCAAACCTATAACATGACATTAGTAGGTATAATAGGTTTTACACTACCTGTGCCATTGCCAAACCTACCATAAAGAAATATGGGTTCTACACCCATATGCTTGCCCCAGACAAACCTTGGGAGTATGTCTCCATGGCCTAGCCTAGAAAAATATTTGGATTTTGTCTCCATGTCATACCCCACATAGACCTTGGGAATTTTCTCCGTGGACTACATGTCTGGATTTCCTTCAAGCAAGCATGGAAACAACTATGTTTTTATGGTTGTTGATCAATTTATAATATGGTCATTTGGATACCTTGTAATAAGAGTATTACAACAAAGGGCAATGCTAAGCTATTCTTCAATCGTGTTTGGGTTTATTTTAGTCTCCCATGAACCATCATTTCAGATGGGGACAATATGTTCATGATTACTTTTTGGTCTTGGAGCCTATGATTGAGGATGGACACCAAGATAACTAAATACACTTCCTTCCACCCTAGAATCAATGAACAGATAGAGGTAGTCAACCAAATGATTGTACATATCCTAACAATGTACAACTCTAAACATCCATACATTGAATGAGACAATTCCTTATGTTCAACATAAATACAACAGAGCCCTTCATATCTCTAATGGCCACGATCCCTTTCAGGTGTGCTTGGGGTTCTATCCATTGGCCCTAATTGATGTAGTTACGCCCATTGCATCTACACAAGAATAATATTTCCATACTCAGGTCGAGGTTGAGAGAGTAGCCAAATTTTTTGAATATGTCTGACACATTCAACAATGGGTTCATGATATTTTGCAGAAATGCAATTCCAAGTACAAGCAGTGCCACGATTAGCTTCAGGTTCCACACAAGTTTTAGGTGGGAGATAAGGTATGGTTGAACTCGCAAAAAGAGTGCCTTATAGGACCCCACTGGAAGCTCCACCCACTTAAATATGATCCTTACACCATCATTGAGGCTATGGGTGAGAATTATTTTGAATTAAGTATCCCCCCTTTCCTTGTCTTACCTTGTATTTAATGTGGATTTGCTCTGACCATATTTCCCACCTCTCTTAGACACATTAGAGGTTATCAATCAATTTTCCCCCACATAACTCAATCCTGATTTCATTGAACAAGAAGAAATCAATCGGATCATGGAATCCAAGACAAGGGGTACTCAGTAGTAGAACATCCAACTCTATCGAGTTGTCAAAGAAAGGTAACTCCTTTGCTAGGGAAAGTGGTTGAACATGAGTCATATTTAGTATAAGTTTTCCCATTTTGTGGAGGAAATTGATGCAATTGGGAACATCAATTCCTAATGGGGTATGATTGATGTAGTTGGATAATGGTGGCCACCCACCTATTCCATTGATTCATTATGGTTCCACATCTTGGCAGATTTACTACAATTTTTTAGATCTCAAACTTTCGACGCATCTTAAGGAATTTCCCTTTCTTTTTTGGCAGTTTAAAAGATTGGGTGGATTGAAAAAATAAATCATATATTTATCTTTGTAAAATTTTAGGAAATTTGCTAAACAAAATTTGTATGGAAAAGTTGTGCCCCTAGGAAGTTGATGTATCAACTAGCCTCATTGGGGCTCACATTCCTTTTTTCACATCATTCCTAGGGTTATGGTTTGGATATTTGCGTTATTTTCATCTTGGGTGTCATACTTTATGATAAAGGTAATTTTTTCCTTTCATAATGTCTTCTTGTGAATGGGCATAGCTAACATATCTCTCTTCAGAGATAAGCTATCACCATTATAGCTAGTTTTTATTTCTTTGCATTTTATAGTGTTTTTCCATTTCATTCATTAATAGAATTTGGGTTCTACTATGTCATTGTTCTCTCCGATATCTATGTATGTGTTTCCAATTATATTTCCACATTGCATTATTTACATAATCCAAATCATGTGAGGACATGTTTCTTTTGAGATATACTCCTCCAAAATTTTCTAGTTCTTCATCTCCTCTCTGATAGTAGATGAACAATCCTAAAAATCCATCAAGGATACAAGGTTCACTTCATACTACATTGTTAAGTTTACTAAAACATTTCTATACACCTTGTTACTAATTTAGAATATTTTGATCCTATTGAACAAGAACTATTATCGCTAATTTATTTCATTTTTATCGAAACCCTTTCAAACAATGGGTATTTTTTGGATTTATCATTTTCATAGATTCCATACTATGATCCTCAAGAACATAAAAGGAGTCTAGATTTGTTGTACTATATTTATTTGTTGCATTTTTTTTCAAAGCTTTGGAGGATTTTGGTTTTAATTGAAAGGAAAATTTTCATGAAGGAATCAGTGTGAGAATACGTGAGTGGTAACACATAACCAAAGGCTTTCAACATGTGGCTCTAAAGGATTAAGGAAAAATACTAAGAGGGTTCAATGTAATTTTTAAAACTTTTCAAGTGAAGGAATGTAATAGAATCTCAAGAAAAAAGAGAGTAAAAAATTGGACACACACACACACACACACATAGTATATATAAATTTACCTTGGAAGCATTTAACTGAGAAAACCACCAAAACATAGAGCTACACCTCTCTATTCTTCATTGTATTAACTTCACAATTCACAATATAATATTTAGGTATTTTGTAGCATCCAAAACTCTAATCCCATATTAGAGTACAACCCTTATCCCTTAACCGGGATTATATTACAATGGGCCAAAAACATTGGCCAAATTAACACATAATGGACCAAAAACAAATTCCTTAGGGGCCTCGAGCCCTTAGATGGAGGGCCTACCAACCCCCCATTCCCCACCAATCCAGGGGGGGCTCCCCCTCTGTTCCTCATCGAGATGTGATTGAGTATGATTGCAAATAGTACAACATATATCCAACATTAAAGGCCAATGAGCTAAGGAATGCACATCTTGTTGATGATTACAGTTGCGTGAGACATCCTCTAGGACACAAACTGAGTGAGTCGACTTGAGAGAGAGCCCATGAGTTGGGTGTGCCCATGAGATGGGTGTGTGGTTCCTATCTGAGACAGAACTGGAATGTTGTGCCCCTGTGTGAGGTGGTGAAGCCCATGAGTTGGGTGTGTGGTTCATCTCTAAGACAGAGATGGAATGTTGTGTGCCCTTGTGTAGGGAAGCCCATGAGTTGGGTGTGTGGTTCCTCTCTAAGACAAATATGGAATGTTGTGTGCCCCTATGTGGGGAATCCCATGAGTTGGGTGTATCGTTCTGAGACAGAGATGAAACGATGTATTGGCCTCCTCTGTGCAGAGAGTTGAGATGATGTGATACTCCAGATGACTCTCATGTGTAACGTGGTGAGAAAGAATATATGATGAGTTGGATGTGCATGTGGTTGAGCATAGGTGAACATGATCCCAGTGGCTGAGCACTGGTGAGTGTGGTTCTGCTGTGAGACATAGTGAGATAGATATGTGGACATCACTATGGCTGAGCACAGATGTATGTGCCCCTAGTGGCTTAGCACTAGTGGGTGTATGACATCCCTTTCTATATTGTACAAGAGTCATACTTACCTTTAACCCTATTTATGATGTAAAGGGTAGAGGTTAGACCCACCATAAAGTGAAAGATAATTAATGTAAAAGATAATTAATATGGTAATTATTAATTATATTATAATTTATTGAGGTCAGCCCTGTTGTGGCAATAGACACTATTGTTGACAGGTTTAGTCTAATATAAATAAAGGTAAATTCCTCATTGAGGAATCATATCACAAGTGTGAGTTTGGAAATTTCAGCAAACACTTGTTCTTGAGAAAAGTGCGTACCTCTCTTGGGCGCTAGTATTCTAGGGTTTGTAAGCACCCTTTTGTGTGTTAGGTTTATGGTGTGGATGGAATTTCTCTTGAATAATATAGCAAAGTATTGGCTGGGTTTTCTTCCCTTGTTGAGAAGGGTTTCCCAGAATACTTCTTGTGTACTTGTGCATGGTGTTTCTTCTTGTCATCTTGGTTGTTGCAACAAGTTGTTTATGGTTTAAGTAAAATGATAAAAATGGAATGAACTTCATGATTAAGCCTAGATTATTGAAAAATCAATATGGTTTCAGAGAATAGGTTTCAAAGAACCCATTTCACAGGCAAATTTCATTCATCCTCTCTCTTCTGCAAAACTGTACGGCCCTCCTAAGGTTTCCAAAAAATCTGTATGGCCTACCTTTCTGAGGATTTTCAACACTTGTCACTTGGATGTTGGGGATAAAAATTGTATAGGAGTGTACAGCCTCCTCCAACACACGTCCAACAAGCTTCATATTTCATTTCTAAGCATTTTGACTTTTTGGCCCTAGGGTTTCTAGGGTTTCACCAATTTCTACAGAAATTTCATAATTAGGGTTTATGCAACTCTTTGAAGGAGGTCTTCAAATCACCAGTGTTCTCCTATCTTTCAAAGGATTATTTTTGGCAGTCATAAGTCCAACAAAACCTAAAATTTCTAGCCTAGCCTAACTGTTAGGTTTTCTAGCCCAGTTGACAAGGGTTTGTGAAAAAACTAAAATTATGATGAACAAAATCATGATGGAAGACAAGCTTGGTGGTCCAAGAAAACTCAGTTCCTGGAAGCCAAGAATTCAAGGAGATGAAGACATCAACATCTTAGCACTCTTAGGTATGGTCCCTACCAATGATAATACTTGGTTAATTGATAGTGGTGCATCTAGGAACATGACCGGTTTTAGAGATCGCATAACAAATTTTGTTGAGAAAGAGACACATATACATGTTGTCCTTGGAGATGATGTCAGATATAATGTGAAAGGGGTTGGAACTTCTACCTTCCAACTAGATTCAGATATGCAGCTTCAACTAAGAGAAGTGCTATATGTACCTGGAATGAAGAGAAACCTCATCTCCATTTCTTCCTTGGAAGACAAAGGCTACAAGGTTACCTTTTCAGAAGGAAGAGTTCTTGCATGGCACAAAGACTCACATATAAATTCTGCCAAGGTAATTGGTGTCCAAGAAAAAATCTTGTACAAATTAACCATTAGACCAGTCCATACCCCACTACATGACACTATCAACTTGAGTGAGCTATGTCATAGAAGAATTTCTCACATTCATTATAGAGCTCTCCCAACTCTAGGGAAAATGGTAACAGGTCTTCCAGAGATAGAGATTTAGCATAAAGGTGTTTTCAAAGGTTGTGCTCTTGGAAATAATGTTAAAGGATCCTTCTTGAGAAGTGAAAATAGATCCAAGGAAATCTTGGACTTGATACATTAATATGTGTGTGGGCCAATGACTATTTCATTTTTGAATGGGTGCTTGTACTATGTACTCTTCATAGACGATCACTCTCGAAAAACTTGGATTTACTTCTTGAAGAACAAGGATGGAGTCCTTGAAAAATTTCAAGAATTCAAAGCTCAGGTTGAGAAACTAATCGGAAGAAAGATCAAGGTACTAAGATCAGACAATGGAGGAGAATACACCTCTAAAGATTTCAGAAATTTTTGTATTGAAGCAGGGATCAAGAGGGAGTTCATAGTTCCTTACAACCCTCAGCAAAATGGGGATGCAGAGGGGAAAAAGATAACTATAATCGAAGAAACCAAAGAAATGATACATGATTAAAGTCTATATATGACTCTATGGGAAGAAGCATGCATGAAAACAGTGCATGTTTAGAACAAAATTCCTCATCAGATCTTGAAGAACATTACCCCAAAAGAAGCCTTCACCAGAGAAAAGCTTGAGATTGGACATTTTAGGATATTTGGGTGCCCAGTATATCTCCATGTACCCAAAGAGAAGAGATCCAAGCTATACCCTTCAGGGATAAAGGGCACATTTGTAGGATACAATTAATCCTTGAAGGCATATAAGAACTACATCCCTGGTCAGAGATAGATTGAAATAAGCAGAGATGTTACATTTGAAGAAGAAATAACCTTCCAAAGATCCACATAATCTCAAATGGAAATTGATAGTGAGACAATGCCTTCTCCCCTTTCATCATTTTAGAGGAGAGAAACATTATTCCAGTTGATCCGTTTGTCCCAGATGATCTAGTTGTTCCATTTGATCCAATTGCTCGAATTGACATGCCCAGAGATATTACAGTAGGACATAAAAGGATTGCTTGGGCCCAAAAAAATCTACAGGAAGTAGAATAACATACATCCCCTAAAGAGACAACCAGAGAGAGAAAGAGACCAAATATATTCTCAAGCTACATGTCAACCATGAGCCACATCATTGAATCTAATCCTTCTTTTCATGGAGAAGCTTTAGGTGAACATGTATGGCAAGATGCCATGACGGACGAATATCAATCTATATTGAAAAATCATGTATGGGATATTGTTATGAGACCAAAGGGAAAGATTGTAGTGACTTCCAAATGGATTTATAAAATCAAGAATGCAGTTGATGGAGGCATCGAGAAATACAAAGCGATATTTGTAGCCAGAGGGTTCTCACAAGTAGAGGGAGTTGACTATGATGAGAATTTTTCTCCAGTAGCCCGATTGTTATAACCCTAAATTGCACCACACATGCTTACCTGGCATCAGGCCAACTCATATCCCTTCCTTGCCAAAGCCATGCTGAATAAACTCTTAAAAATCCTCTTAAAACAAGTAACACGCACCCTAAACCACTATTGCACGCGTTGGAACGCTGGCAGACCTACTACTGCACGCGTTGGAACGTTGGCTGGCCTACTACAGCCTGAGTTTACCTAACAAAGCACAAAAACAGGAAAGTTGTCGACGGGACAAAAAGCTATGGGTCAGTTAACTTGAACTCCCGGCCATGCATGGACGAGAGTTCGTCCAAAACCATAGCTCCTTCTAGCCTATAAAAGAAGGGGCAGGGGTACTATTTGGAGGAGGAAAAAGATAGCGAAGAAACTCTGCCCAATTGCCGAATCCATTTGTCCCAACCCTTTAGCCTTTCCTCAAGCTTAAGGAGAATTAAAGCAAAGCAGTTGGAGGACAAAGAAGAGGAGGAGCCC
>ML806047.1:229629-259549 GCA_009831015.1 Picea engelmannii
ATCTCTAACCCTCAAGTAGAAAAATAGCATGCATGCGTAGTGTTTTGTCTTGATTGCAGGATTGTCTTTGGAAGGAGCAGCGCAAGAAAGCGGACAAAGCGCAACGGAGGATCTACACCAAACATCAGTAAAAAGGTTAGTAGATCATGACCCTAAATAAATCACTTTTAATCTATCACCCCAAAACTCAAACCCCTTTTTTCACATGCAAACATGGAAAGAACCTACTAACCTTTTTACTGATGTTTGGTGTAGATCCTCCATTGCGCTTTGTCCGCTTTCTTGCGCTGCTCCTTCCAAAGACAATCCTGCAATCAAGACAAAACATTACGCATGCATGCTATTTTTCTACTTGAGGGTTAGAGATTAAGCATAAATCAAATAAAACATATATAACTCGTGCATTGGGACGGAAAAAGTATTCTTTTATTAATCTCAAGATGAATCAACTTACAATAATGATAGATACCGGCCACCGTTCCTCGATCCTGATCCTGGGCTCCTCCTCTTCTTTGTCCTCCAACTGCTTTGCTTTAATTCTCCTTAAGCTTGAGGAAAGGCTAAAGGGTTGGGACAAATGGATTCGGCAATTGGGCAAAGTTTCTTCGCTATCTTTTTCCTCCTCCAAATAGTACCCCTGCCCCTTCTTTTATAGGCTAGAAGGAGCTATGGTTTTGGACGAACTCTCGTCCATGCATGGCTGGTAGTTCCAGTTAACTGACCCATAGCTTTTTGTCCCGTCAGCAACTTTCCTGTTTTTGTGCTTTGTTAGGTAAACGCGGGTTGTAGTAGGCCAGCCAACGTTCCAACGTGTGCAGTAGTAGGCCTGCCAGCGTTCCAACGTGTGCAGTAGTGGTTTAGGGCGCGTGTTACTTGTTTTAAGAGGATTTTTAAGAGTTTATTCAGCATGGCTTTGGCAAGGAAGGGATATGAGTTGGCCTGATGCCAGGTAAGCATGTGTGGTGCAATTTAGGGTTATAACACCGATACACTTCCATCCATTCCATCATTGCACTAGTTGCTTCCATGGGTTGGAAGCTACATCAGATGGATGTAAAGACAACCTTTCTCAATGGTGAAATTGAGGAAGAAGTTTATATCGAGCAGCCATATGGATTTGTTATACACAACGAAAAATCTCATGTGTGTAGATTGAAGAAATTCATGTGTGGACTAAAGCAAGAACCTCATGCTTGGTACGAGAAAATGGATGGATTACTAATGAGTTTGGGCTTCAACAAGAGTGTTGTTGATCCAAACCTATATTATCACATTGACGGAAATGAGTTATTAATCTTGGTACTATATGTGGACGACCTTTTCCTTACTGGTTCAGAGAGACTCATTGTTGAATGCAAACAAGCCTTGACAACTAAATTTGATATGAAGGATTTAGGCTTGATGCATTA
Source organism: Picea engelmannii (assembly GCA_009831015.1). Classification (NCBI taxonomy): domain Eukaryota; kingdom Viridiplantae; phylum Streptophyta; class Pinopsida; order Pinales; family Pinaceae; genus Picea; species Picea engelmannii. Next base: position 231,039 of record ML806047.1, read on the forward strand.
CTTATTGGGACTAGAATTATGGCAGAGGACAGACGAGATTTTCCTAAGTCAAGGAAAATATACTGTGGATATATTGAAAAAATTTGGTATGACATAATGCAAATCCATGCCTACACCAATGGTGATGGATTTAAAGAAGATGAGTGATGTTGATTAAGGAGAGATTGATCCACACTTGTACAGACAATCAATTGCAATGATGTATCTAGTTAACACCAGACACGATATATGTTATGCAGTGAATGTGCTTAGCCAGTTCATGAGCCAACTGAGACATACTCACTGGATAGCAGCAAAACATGTCTTTATATACCTATGAGGCACAGTTGGATATGGCCTAAGATATGCCTCCAATATATAACTAAACCTGCAGGGATATGTTGATTCATATTGGGCAGGGAGTGTAGTGGACCGGAAGAACACCTCTGGTTGTTTCTTTACTTTAGGGTCTGCCATGGTTTCTTGGTGCAGCAGGAAACACAGCTCTACGACATTGAGTACCGCAGAGGCATAGTAGATAGCATTGAGTGTGGAAATCTGCGAAGTAGTGTGGCTTCACAAACTTCTGACTAATTTATTCAATCATGAGATGGATCCTACTACTATCCATTGTGATAAATAGAGTTGTGTGAATCTCTATGAGAACCCTGTGTTTCATGATAGATCGAAACACATCGAGATAAAATATCACTATATCAGAGACATGGTGCAGAGGAAAATAGTACACATGCAGTACCTTCCTACCCATGAGAAGATTACAGACATATTCACCAAACTACTTGCCAAGACAAAGTTCGAGTACTTCTGTGAGAAAATTGGCATGGTGGAGAATGCCTCCCTAGATGAGAGGGAATTTTGATGATTACAACTATGTGATACATCCTCCAGGACACATACTGAGTGATTTGACCTGAAGAGATCCCATGAGTTGAGTGTTCCCATGAGATGGGTGTGTGGTTCCTATCTGAGGAAGAACTGGAACATTGTGCCCCTGCGTGAGGTGGTGAAGCCCATGAGCTGGGTGCGTGGTTCCTCTATGGGACATAGATGGAATGTTGTGTTCCCCTTTGTAGGGAATCCCATGAGTTGGGTGTGTGGTTCCTCTCTAAGACAGAGATGGAATGTTGTGTGCCCCTATGTGGGTAAGCCCATGAGTTGGGTGTATTGTTCTGAAACAGAGATGAAACGATGTATTGGCCTCCTCTGTGCAGAGATTTGAGATGATGTGATACTATAGATGACTCTCATGTGTAACACAGTGAGAAAGAAGATATGTTGAGTTAGACGTGTATGTGGCTAAGCACATGTGAACGTGATCCTAGTGGTTGATCACATGTGAACGTGATCCTAGTGGCTGAGCACTAGTGAGCATGGTTCTCTTGTGAGACATAGTGATATAGAGATGTGGACATCCCTGTGGTTGAGAACAGATGGATGTGCCCCTAATGGTTGAGCACTAGTGGTTCTATGAGATCCCTTGCTATATTGTACAAGATTCAGACTTACTTGTAACCCTATTTGTGATGTAAAGAGTACAAGTCGGCCCCACCATAAAGTGAAAGATAATTAATGTAAAAGATAATTAATATGGTAATTATTAATTATATTATGAGTTATTGAGGTCGGCCCTATTGTTTCAAGAGACACTATTGTTGATAGTTTCGGTCTAATATAAATAAAGGTAAATTCCCCATTGAGGAATCATATCACAAGTGTGAGTTTGGAAATTTCAGCAAATACTTGTTCTTGGGAAAAGTGCGCACCTCTCTTGGGCACTAGTCTTCTAGGGTTTTTGAGCACCCTTTGTGTGCTAGGTTTATGGTGTGGGAGGTATTTCTCTTGAAGATTATAGCAAAGGATTGGTTGGGTTTTCTTCCCTTGTTGAGAAGGGTTTCCCAGGATACTTCTTGTGTACTTGTGCATGGTGTTTCTTCTTGTGATCTTGGTCGCTGCAACAAATTGTTTATGGTTTAAGTAAAATGCTAAAAATGAAATGAACTTCATGCTTAATCCTAGATTATTGAAAAATCAACACATCTTAGGCCAAATGCAATGTTAAAATCTAAGATAAAGAGGTAAAGAAGGGTGAAACACCATTAAATTGTTTTCCTGGTGGAGGAAAATATTGGATACAACATTATCTTCAAGTGAGATATGTGAATTGGGTTAGATCTTGTTGTTAAAGGTTTAACCATAATGATTGTCAATTTGGAAGAATTTCATTATTTTACTGGGATTGTTACTCATGGTCAAAGAAACTTAATGGATTGGCTTCGTCAAAATTCTCACTAGTTTGAGGAGATCCTTTAAAAAAAAGAAAGGGAATTCATAAGATAACTTGACCATTAGAACCCATATATGCAACACATGTAGAAACAAATAGAAAAATGAATTATGAGAATTCCACGTTGAATGAAATTTTCTACAAGAGTCAGTCTTGCAACAATATTCTTTTTGGTTGCTCAAAAATTTATTATCAACAAAGAGAATATTTATGGAGACATACCTACTGAGTTTTTCTCATAATATACATAAATATTGAAGGCAACAAAGATCATACATGATTTGAAGTAGCCAAACCAAACATCCAGGATAGAGAAGTATTTTTTAAGTTCTTTAAATTTTGAGAGATTTAGCAACAACTCAAAGGATTTTTTCTGGAATAAAAACCCTCTTGAATCATTTAATGGGAATAATTTCCACATTTGGAGGTTAGAACTCAATTACATTTAATGTATAAGAACATATCGGGAATAGTTAGTAGGATTGAACCAAAACCGACACAAGAAGACAATTTTATAACATTATAGAATAGGGATCACAATGCCAAATCCATCATTTGGTTTAGTATAGTTGTGTGTAGGATAAAGTTTGTCCAAAACACACCATTTTTTGAAGTGATTTTGAGCATGTTTCTAATTGAATTGTGTCCATTGATTGTTGCTCCAATTGGAACAAATAATCTGCTCATAGTTCTTGATTGCCTTGGGGATTTTGGGCATATCTAAATTGATTTGTGACATTAAAATGGTGGATTTTATACTACATCAATGGGACCACAACATATTTTCAAATTTTGGGGAGGGTGCAAAAAAAAGGTGTGTTTTGGACAATAATGATCGAATTTTGACTTTGAGTTGACAATCTTACCTTACTGAAACCATCAAAAGAAATTTGGGGTGAGTTGAATGGACTATTCAAATAAAAAGTGTTGAATACTAAGTTCTCTTTAGCATAGTGGTTTTTAAGGTTCAAATGACTAATGATGTAGTTGTGTCAATTTGCAAAAATGAGATGAGGTCCTTAATGAAAATTTAGTAGAGGTAGGTGTAAACATTGAAGAAGAAGACACTAAATAGTGTAATGAATTAATTGTAGAAATCGATCATTCTCACTTAATGAATTGTCTTTGTAATCCTTAGAGGATATGATAGTTTCCCTTATATTAGAATAAAAACAATAGAGTGAAGAGGAAAATACTCAATTCAATGCCCTTGCAAAAATCAAGGAAAGAAATAAAATAGGAAAATGTAAGGTTAACAACAAAGAGGAAGAGGTGCACTACTATTGTTGTGGAAAACTAAGCTACATAACTTAGAATTGCAAGTCAGATCCATTGATATCCTCAAAGGAAAGGTCAAAGAGATGAAAGAGATAGATATTAGTAATATTCTATTAATAATACTATTGATGAGAAAGATGAGGATGAACCTGATGATGAAAAAATTGATGGTGATTTTCTATTTTGAACAACTATGTCTACTCATTTGGATTGCTAGATAGGGGGAACAATTAAGGGATTTCTTAACATGAATGATTGTCTATAGTAATTCAATAGAATTCATAGAATCCTACCTTTATGAGGGTGAAAACAACCTAATGTAGCACCTACAAGTTCTCGTGATTTGCTAGAGAAAAAGAGAATCAAGAAAACAGGATATTGTAAATCATTATGAAGTTTTCCTAAACATTTTTTCTCATCTTGACTACGAAATTTTGACTTTTAACATTGGTATTAGGGGGGGTAAAATAAAGTTTTGTTTCATGTTGAGGAGTGGTGTTAAGAGTGGTCACAGTCAATAAAGTGTTGTTAGGAGTCCTAATGTTGAATATTCACAAAAAAAGTGTATGATCCAAAATTAATAGAGGCTAGTTGAGGAGTTAGTCAAATAGATTATCACTCGATGCATAAAACAAGCTTAGGATGAGGTATTCAATGACTCTTCCTACAATAAACAATACATTATTTGTACATATAATTACCCTTTGTTTTTTGTCATGCATATCTAAACTCCAAAAATCCCACCTCTTCATACTTTTATAGTTATTGTAGGCTAAAAACCTCCTTTGATTGAGTTAGAAAATTGACTAAGATATTCAATTGAATTTGCTTTATAGGAATTGCCTTTGGGTTTTTATAAGCTCATGGGCATCTCAATCCTTGAATGGGTTAGTGTTATAGTGGTTTTTTTAATCAAGATTCTTGTTCACATCATCCAACTTCTTGTCAACTTGTTTTCTAACTTGAAACTTCTCCTCCATTTGAGAATTGTTGTTTTTCCTACTTCTACTATAGTTTGGAAGGAAAATGGCTTGTATTGCGAAGCTACTTTAAGTAGAATCTGTTTGATTTGAGTCATTTGGGTCACTCTAGTTAGTTTCCTTTCTAATTCAACAACATCATTTAACCATTGTTGGACCTCTTATGAAGTCTTTAAAGGCTTATCAAAACCAAGTTTACATACCATTTCGAAAGTAGGAAAAAAATGTTTCTTCCTTTTCTTCCTCGAGGAGGATGGCTACCCAATTTTAGATAACATAATCAAATTCATTTTCCTTAGCCTTCCCTTTTCTCTCACCACACCTCTTTTCTCCAAATAGATACATCTACCAAGATTTGTGAGAACAAGGAGATAAAATCATAGTGGAAAAACACATAACAAATTCTAGTTGAGAGAATGTTGACACCATCCTCCCACACTTTGCTTATGTTTACTATATAGGTTGGCACAATCAATGGAGAGGAATGCCAAATTAATGAACCCCACCATCCATTTATTTAACCTTAAAGTTATTATGACAAACAAATTCTCTTTATTGGAGGTTACGGGTATGTGTTGGTATAGTGTGTGTTGTAGTTTTAATGGATCAAGGGTGGTCGGAAGGTGAACACTTCTCGAATAAGAGAATATATTTCATTTATTCTGGATCAAATCGATAAGATAAGGTAAGCCCAACCTTTCTATCAAATTTGAAGTTACATTTTAGAAGCTAGACAACCTTGACTTCAATGAAATTTTTTGTTGAGAAAGGGAGTTTGTATTAATCATAATTGACAAAATTTCACGGGGTTTTTGGAAATTTGGATAAATGAAATTAATCTCTAGAGAACTAAAGAGGCATTGACCAAGAACAAGATAACCAATAACTTTATTGAGAATGACTAAGACAACTTACTAAGACCATGACTTAGATGAAAAGTGACCTAAATGACCCAGGAAAGGGAATGTTTATTACTCACTATATTGTTCAACTAAGATTGAGACCTTAAATGAAATCATATGACCTTCAATACACATCTCTGGAACAATAGACTTAATTTATAAAGGCTTTCCTTAGACTTTTGCATATACACATTTTTGGATAGCACCCTGCTAATGGGTTTGTTTCTTTAGGTCTTATATCATTTCAAGTGTCATTTCCTATTTAAGGAGCTGACAACCATAGAGGCAAGGCCTGGTCTTTAATGAGCGATCACTCTTCTAGCAAGACCCAACTATTCCTTATCACTAGGGTCACTAAGAATATTCCTTGTTACATACACAACTAATGCAAACCTCCCAAACCACAAATAGAAATTATGCACCTAATAAGTCAAGAGTTATATTTGAGCCTACGACTTACCGATTTAAGATATTTTTAGTATTTACATTTTTTTAATTATCTCCCTCATATTTTAATTTTTTATCCTTTTATAAACTCAAAGCCTCCTTTATTTTGTCTCTTTAAGCCATCAACACAACCAAATAAGTAATTGTGGAAAAGAAACCTATAAATGAATGGAAATATTCCTAGCACAAAATTACATAGCTACATGACTATTCGTTCTTCAAAAAAGTTCATAACCATAAATCGAGACATGATATATTTTCAAATATAAAATTAAGAAGACAATAAGTAAATTGAAGACTTTTTCAAAGTCAAAGTATCAACTTAGAAATCTAATATTACAAAGTTGCCATATTCAAAAACGTCAAAAACTTGGCAAGCATCTAATATTACAAAGGTAATATAAGATGTCAATGTATAATTACACCTAAATAATTTTCTTTATAATATACCAATGTTACACAATTAAAAATGATTCTTAACTTGAATACTAGGTGTTTTGCCTTGTAAGTTTAAATTGACCAAAGGTATTAACTACTTAAAAATCAAAATTCAAAAGAAAAAAAAGTCTTGTAACAACACTCTTTGTGACTTGTAGCCAAGTAATTTAACTTGCAATGAACACCACATTTAAAACCATCTATATTGGGATGCTTGCAAAAATAAGCTACACACACCATAAACAAGTAGTGTTCAAATATAAAGCCACTTTTGTATGGGGATGACGTAGAATGTGATGCAGCTTCACTAAATGTATGTGGTATCCCATGCAGCTTAAAACAAATTTCCACTGATTAAGTTTAGGCTATACAAGGAAAAATATTTATCAATGCTTCATAAAATTCCATGTTGTTAATATTGAAGCAACCAAAAACTAACAGGTTCAATGTTAAAACATTAGCCATATAAAATTTTGAGCAGGCAAGCAACTAAAAAGAATTTTGGGGAAATGTGCATAAGTTGTTTTGTATTTCCTTTTTTTTTTGGAAGTTGTTACATTTACAACATGTTCTAAATAGAGAAACTAAGTGTTTGATTCACTTTTAGATTGCAAGGTGGTTACTAAAAGCAACAAATAAATAGAAAAAAGTGAGGGATAATACAACTATACAATTATCGGGGATGATTAGTCACCATATGGAAATTTTTTATGGAAATTTACAATATGTTCATCGAAATTAGAATAGGATTGTTAATAAATTTATTCATGTCTCTCCAATTAAAGTGTGTCTTGATTTTCAACTTTAGTCGCCTTAGAGACAATAATGCAAGCTCCTATGGTATAAAATCAATATGAAGACAATGTTGAGATTCATAAGCAATAGCAAGATAATCCAATAGAGGAAACAACAAACCCAAATTAGAATAGGATTGTTAATAACTTTATTCATATGGTATAAAATCAATATGAAGACAATATGTTCATCGAGATTAGAATAGGATTGTTAATAACTTTATTCATGTCTCTCCAATTAAAGTGTGTCTTGATTTTCAACTTTAGTCTTCTTAGAGACAATAATGCAAGCTCCTATGGTATAAAATCAATATGAAGACAATGTTGAGATTCGTAAGCAATAGTAAGATAATCCAATAGAGGAAACAACACACCCAAATTTTGCAATAACCAAACACATGTGCGCTAAAGAAAGAAAGAACAAGTGCGCTAAAAAGAGGGAAAATACTCAAGCTCAGGAGATTGTGCTAGAAAGAGAAACAAAAACAAGCATAAAAGAGTGCAATGGTTATGGTGCCCACAGGATAAATCACTTTTATAAATAATGAACAAATCACTTCAGAAAAAAAATACATAGGAGAGTTGGTCTATATATACACAAATGAAGGGGTGGGACACCTTTCCCAACAAGAATTGTAAGCCTACATTACTAAGTTGTCCTTAGAAAAAATAGCCAAATAGATAAGTAATGTTACAATAAGGTTGATCGTAGCTGAAAGTGAAGATTAAACCTACAATTTCAACATCCTCCCTTAATTTGAACATGGGGACACAAAGAGAAGACATTGCATCACAATATCCCCCTTAACACTGAAGAGGGGACACATAGAGGACTCATTACACACCATCCCCTCTAAAAGAATATTATTCCTTAAGTATATAGTAGGATCTTTAGCAACATTGAATGTGCAACATCGTGTCAGTGGTAGATGAAGCTTTAGGTAAATAGGCCTATCATCGACCATAGTGAGAAGAGCTCAAGGAGGAGACTCCTAATGTTTCTCTAATGTCCTGTGAGAAAATCAATAACATCTACAAGTGTGGATATGGCCCACTTAGGAATATGCATTGACCTAGTGGAAGTAGGAGTAGATGGAGCAAATCGATTTATTAAGAAGTCATCATCATCATTGGCATTAAGTGGAGGACTACCATCATTGAAATACACATATATTGGGGGACTGTGATCACTTATTCAATCGCTCATCTAATGGAGGAATAATACAAGGAACATCCTCTATAGGAAAAAATAATACTTTGATTTTGGAGCATGACGAGTCATTAATAAGGTTCTAATTATCACCAATTTTGTTCCTAATGACTATAGTATAAGTGATTGAGAAAACACTCTTAAACGTAAAGAGAATAACAACACCATAATGTGAAGGAGAAGGATCCAATGAAGCATGTTGGGAATCATATAAAAGTGGTGGAAAATATCTTGGTAAACCATGTTAGAAAATTCATCAAAGATAACATCTCTACATTCAATCACCTAGTGAGTGGAAGGATCATAATGAAAATATCTTTGAAAATATTCGTTGTAGCCCACTAGAGTGTAGTAACGATTTTCCTATTCTAATATGTTACGCTTGTTTTCCATTATGAGTATGGGCCCATGCACTTGATTTAAAAACTCTAAAATGTGAAAGTGAAGGTTTGTTTCCATACCATTTTTCATAGGGATTCATAACTTGAACAATAGGAGCAAGCATCTGATTGATGATGTGGGTTGCAAAAAACAATTCTTCCCCCCATAATGTAAGCTTCATTTGCTTGGAGTGAAGAATATGAATTGAGACACCTCCTTAATATCCATATTCTTCCATTCAACTAATCCTTTTTTCTTTGGAGTGTAGGGGATGGCTCTTTGTTAAGAGACACAATGAGAAATGAGAAATAGTTGGAAAACATTGTTGGTATATTCTCCTTTGACATCAGTCTTGATACACTTGATATTTCTCTTGCTTTTATTTCCTACTAAGGATTTAAATTCTTTAAAGTTCCCAAACATTTTATCCTTGGATTGAATGATGTATATCCACAACAATTTTATCGAGATTGGTTAATCTGGATCATAATCGAAAAATCAACATTTCCCTAGTGTTACCAACCCTTGAACTGGTGTCTAAATTAAAGCAAGATATTAGTTTAGTATTGAACTATCTGGTTTAGGACTGGTCCCTCTTTGAACCAGTTTATCGATTGTGTGGGAAAAGCACATGTTCAAGGGATAAAAAAGGAAAAAAATCATCCCTAAATATAAAAAAGGTTTATATAAGGATCTCATCCCCTTTATTTCCCTCGCACCTCCCTCATTGAGAATTTATGAGCATTTGGAGATTAGGGAGTTGTGTTGAAGAGACTTGACTCTAAGTGAAATTGGAGATAATTTGGCATTGTTTGAGCACTGATTTTGGTGGATTTGGAATCCATATAATTTTTCTACTTATCATCTAGAAGCTTGGAGGGGATTTGAGACTAGATTTGTATGCCCATTTGAAGGTATGTCTTCAAACCCTCGCTACTTTCCTCATAAATCGTGTATTTTTGTTTTAGCAAATAAGTGAAGTAAATTTTTGCATTTGCATATTTTTATTTATTTATTATTATTTTCTTCTTCTATTTGAGACATTATTGTGCCCCCAAAAAATGAGAAAGACAAGGCATGGAACCATTTTGAGGTGGTTGTCAGAATTGTTTTTGCAAATTGCAAGAAGAACATAAAAGGGGGAGGTGTTCATAGATTAAAAGAAAACTCATATGGTGTTCAATGGAAAGTTAGAACATGCCTTGCAGTTGGTGTAAATATTACACAGAAAATGATGGAGTCTATTGAGGAATACCAAGTAGAATGGGCCAAGTAGAAAGAGATGGATAATGAGATACAAATAAGGAGAGATATTGCATCCCAAAGCTAACCCAATTTTGAAGGCTCCTCTTACAACTCTAGCCCCTCTATTAGGGATCCCTTTAGATATGTTGCTACAATCCATGAAAAACACACAACAAAGACAACTAAAATTAAATTGTTTTCCCACCCACCTCCACATCTTCCACTAGTACTTAGACTCAATGCACCATTGATATCCATTGGAAAAATAAATACAAGGATTCAAATTTTGAATACATGGAAAGATGGGGGTATGATGCAAATATCCCTTTTAATGCTTCTCTAGCATCACATTATCAAACTATGTTAGATTTAATAGTTTTTGCTGGAAAGGGATTCAAAGACCTCAACCTTCATGACATTTGGGGAAGATTTTGTAGAATGAAATGAGATACATAAATGAGTACTTGAAGGGTTTTAAATAATTACAGACTAGAATGAGAAGTGCCATCATGTTAGATAGATGGAATGATGGAATATTTCACACCATGCTTAATTTTTTTGTTGTTGATGGTGGATGGTGATAAATTGGCCATGGGTTTCATTTATGAGACCATGGATCAAGCCAAAGAGTAGATAAGGGAAACTTACTAGGATAAAAAAAAAGTATGGACCTATTTGGAAGATCATTGATAATAGATAGAACAACCAACTACATTATCCTATTAGGTATTTCTTTAAAGAAAGGTACCATTACAAAGCCATATTAAATTTTGGAGAAAAGGAACTTGGGGAGCTCAAAGATAGATTGTACACTTTCCTAGAGTGCATAGTCGTCGATCATAAAACCCATGATGACATACATGAAAAATTCAAGGCCTTTAGTCATAGTAGAGGTACCTTTTCCAAACAAGTATTTGTTCATGCAAGATAGTGGAACCAATGAGGTAAGCAAATCTAAATTTATTAAATTCAAGCATTCATTGTTCTAGTCATTGAAAATTTCTAGCCAAAGTTACAAACTAGTGTCTTGAATTTTCTAACTTTTATTTATTTATTGTAGCAACATGGTGGGAATCATTTGGTATCCAATTCCCTCAATTGAAAATCTTTGCAATGCAAATCTTGAGTCAAACTTGCAACACTTTTGAGTGTGAGCACATATGGTCTATATTTGAGTGTATTCACACAAGATAAGAAATTGTTTGGAACAATAACAGTTGAATGATCTTGTCTTTGTGTAGAACAACCTTTGATTAAGGCACAACCATTGGATAAACCAAACCCCTAATGTAGATCCCATTTTCTTGGAGGATGTTTATACATCCTCAGAATGGGTAGTGGAGAGTCAGTTGACAACATTTGATGATGATGACTTGGGGTGGTCAGACTTGAATCCATAATCAACACAAAGTACTAGTACTACTATTGATGTCCCTATAAGATTGAAGTAGAGACTATAGGAGGAGGACATGGATGAGGAGGCAAAGGGTGCTATGGATGACAAGGAGAAAAATTATAGGGTCTAACCTTATGTTTGGACTCTAGAGGCCATTTACAACCTTAATGTTTATGTATTATGTTTTAGGTATGTATTACACTTTGTACCATTTTGCAATGTTCACCCTTGCATGCTATATATGTGAGAAATATTCTCGTATTTTGTGTCTAATGGTTTGGATTTACATTGATGTGTGTGTGTGTGTGTATGTTTGTATGTGTGTCTTTTTTAGTAGACTGATTCATAATCCAAATTTGGTTCCATACTAGTTAGACTCTCATTTTGATAATTTTTATCCAAAAGAAGTAATAAAACTCATAAATGAGGACAACAAAGTACTTAGCCCCCTCCTCTGAGAATGAGTGGTCATAGACTCATAAATATCACTATGAGTAAGCTCAAGAAGTTTCAAATATTTCCTTTCTTTTTCCTTAGGAAAGGACACTTGATGGTGTTTCCCCAACATGCACCCTTCACAAACAACATTAGGTGGTTTAATTTGTAAAAGGTCATTAACCATACACATATAGCTCATATGATGCAAAGATCAAGATTTGGTATGACCCAAGAAATGATGCCATAGCATGTTGGTGTCATCGACATTGGCTACCCTAGCAATAACCCTTTCATTCAGATGAAGGAGTCTTCCCCAACATCTATAGATGATTAGATTCATCACAATACCTTGAGAAAACCACCTTAAAACTATCACTCATTTCCTTTATGACACATATGCTTGGACACAATTCCATATTTTTATTGTTATGTGTGATTTGATAAATAGAAAGAAGATTAAGTCCAATTTTGAGAACATGGAGGATATCTCCAAATTCAACATTGTTGACGAAGGCATCACCACAACCCAAAATTGGTAAGGAAAAGTTATCACTAATAGCTAATTTCGCTCCATTGTGTTGTTACGATAATCAAAGAGAAGTTGTTGGTGTTTGGTCATAGGCCTGGTAGCTCTAGAATAAATAATCCATTCTTGCTAAGAAAAAGAGGACTAATGTTCTAGGTGCACTACCAAATGTGTATTGTGAGAAGATCCAACAATTTCATCAAAATGATCCTCATTGGTTACTATTTATCTTTCAAGCTCTTGATTTTTTAGAAGACGAATGATGTAAAAGTATGTCCCTCCTTATGACAGTTGTTGCACATGAGTTTCTTCTTTTTGGATTTTGAGTTTTCCCATCTAGAATCAATAATCCATTCTTGTGGAGAAGATGACTAATATGATAATCACACAATCAAATGTGCATTCAATGAAGATCAAACAATGCCATAAAAAGATCATTTATCTTGCAAGTTCTTCAATTCTTTTGTAGATGAATGATGTAAATGTGAAGGTGTGCCCCTCTTTATGACAATAGTTGCATATGCATTTTTTTATTTTTGGAGGATTTTGAGATTTCCCCCTTACCCCATCCATGTTTAGAAGGGGTTGCAATAGCCTTTGGATGGGATTCATATCGGGGGGTGCGATGGTGGGGACAGGGGGAGGTGAGGGTAATTCACCCATATTCCTAAAATTAACTTGATGTTGGATAAGATTAAAAAAGTATTCATCAAGAGAAAGAGTTGTGTAACCCCTAACAAATAGAAGGATATTATAAAGTATAATAGCAAAGGATTTAAATGCTAGAGAACGATTATTCAAAACAATTTTTACATATTTTGAATCAATGTTTTCCTTTTGTTTCAATGTAATGATATAACCTTCAAGTTACTCCTCAATTTTGTCAAAGTCACCCATCTTGAGAGTGGAAAGCTCAATATCGAGTCATGATTAACTTAAGCATTATTCATTGTGCCAAAAAGATATTCGAAGGTATCCTAGATGTCCTTCATGTTTTTGGTGTCCTTCATATGATGAATCAGGTCCTTGGTATGATGAAATAGATCTAGCTTGATATATAGGGTTATTATCCAAAGAAATTTATCCGTCTTCATACATATGATGTCATCGTTGTCATCAGTAACAACAAGAAGGGGTTTTCCATGGACATCCACAAACCCTTTTTCTAAAGAATGAGAGACATTTGATCTACCCAAATATGATAATTATCCCCATTTAATGGGGGGGGAATCCATTTTGAGTCCATAAGGCTTAAAAAAAAAGGATTTGTATGAAAGAATGGATTCTTTAGAATTTTTCCTTCATGTATCTAAGAGGTAAAACCCTAGGTGACCCTAGAAAAGATGCACTATCCTTGAAGGAGAGTGTGAACCTTAGGAATACATAGAAAAAATCTAATCACCTTGAAGGAGGGTTTAAATTCTAGGAAGAAACCCTAGAAAATATTATAAAAAGAGATGGTACAATAAAACCCTAGTTCTACGATCACAAAGAAACTTTGAGTGATTCCATTAGCCAAAATTATTTTGATTAGCTATTGAATTGAGTAAGGTTCACACATACTTTGATGTCATGCTGATATTCACAAGTAATAGCAAGAGAATCGAATGGAACCAATAACAAACCCAAATTATTCAATAATAATTAAGCACAAGTGCACTAGAGAGAGAAATCACAAGAGGTTTAGAAAGAGCAAAAATACCAAAGCACATGAAAGTGTGCTAAAGAGAAAAGTACCCAAGCACAAGAGAGTGCCATAGTTATTGTCCCTACAGGCTAAATCACTTTTATAAAGAATAAAAAAAACACTCAAATGAATAATATAAAGGAGAGTTGGTGTATATATACACAACTCAAGGGGTAGGGAACTTTCCCAAGAAGGGTTATGAACCAATGTTGGCTAGGTTGACCTTGGCCAAAAATACCCAATAATATATAAGTAATGTTATAATAAGGTCACCCATGGCCAAATGTGAAGATTAAACCCATAATTTCAAAAAAATATGCCCATCAACAAGTTTAGAATCCATTGAGAAATCAAATGAGTGTAAAGGAAAATTTAACATAATCATTTAAGACCAAACAAAGTTAAAAAGCAAGAATGTCAACAATGCTTCCAAATTGGAGATAATCTTTGGAGATTATGCTTACCAAAGGAGAAATTCAAAGAACCATATCTAAAACTAATTAATCTTTAAGAAATGGGTCAATCATTGTTACATAAAAGATATGACAAAATGATTTCAAGTTAGATTTACCACCATACCTAGTTTTCATATTTGTTGACTCAAGTTATGTGAGCTATTCATGATAGAATATGAAGAAGACAACCAAGTCATCAGATATTTTATTTTGAAGTTGATTTTAGATATCTTTGAGCCTATTAAGTTGGTGCAATTAAAGTAGGTTGAAGTAAGGAAAATGAAAATATAGATGTAAATTATACCAAGAGGAAAATGGAGGACAACCACCATGACCAAAAAAAATGGTATATTGTAAAATATGTCAAAAATAAATTTCCACATATCACAAAAAGAAAGATGATGGAGATCATCATTCTTAAAAAAGGAAGGTGTAACTTAGATTTCACAAAAAAGGTCAGTGTCCTCAAATATGTCAAAGGTATACATAACACATATAAAAAGATAAGAAAATATAATTTTATTAATGCCTATGATCAATTGAAAATAAGTTAATAGGACTAGAAAATACAAGTCATAGTAATAATGTGGGAACTTAGTTACTAGACCCTGTTAGCTTTCGGGTTTACTCTAAAAGTGTTTACACCATGTTTGGGGGTGCTTCATGAGATTTGGGCTACATGGTGTATGATCAACCCCTTGATGTTCCATGATGGATTTTCACATTTGAGATGACTTACTTAGTGGTTTCTTGACCTTAGTTGGGTGATTGCGTGTTAATTTTCCTTAGGGCATTGGGTGTCTTTAGACGACTTGGTGATGTTCTACATGTTGGCCATGTGGAGAAGGTTGCTTTATTGGATAACTCCTTGCATTGGAGGATAAGTATTTGGCATAGTGGAAACATATATTAGGCCCTAGACAACATGGTGTAGCTTGGATGCTTACATGTAGGCCTGGAGTTTACTTGGGGACCTAGACTACAACAATGTTCATACAGTGGGAGTGGAGATAGTGGAGTACATGGATTAGGGGTCTGTTGGAATCATTAGAGGCTTGTAGGAGGAGTGTTGGGACAGTCCTCATGAAGTGTCCATGCATTTGGAATCTTTCTTGTGGAAAATATCACCTTAGAGCTTGACATATGTACCCTTAGAGTGTAGCACTCCACGTGTGTCTTTGCAGATTGTTTGTAAGGGCATAGTTGGCCCACATATGTATTGTATGTGTGTGTGTGTGTGTGTATATATATATATATATATATATATAGAGAGAGAGAGAGAGAGAGAGAGTCCTTTCACATTCATTCATTCATATTCATATTGTTTTAGACATGTGATCAAGAGGAGCGAACTAATGTTCCTCTCTCTTGTGCTTCTTCTTTTGTACTTTATTTCTCTTGTCTAGAAGTCTCTAGGGTTTCTTGGAGCATCTTGAATACTAGGATTAGGGTTTCATCCTTTGGAGACTTGGATATTAAAGCTTTGAGATGAAACCCTAGATTGTACTTGTTGAAGTGAATAAGAAGAGGAGACATATTTCCTTGGAGGACTTGCTTGTGTGATGCTAGCTTGTTTGAACTCCTTAGTGTGAGCTAAACTTTTCATCGTTTTCCCTAGCTAGGGCCTTGGAGATATAGAGGATTGTACTATTCTTGGGATGTAAAGCTATGGTATGTAAATGCTCTTCGTTTTTATGTATATTAATGAAGTTTTTAGCCATCCAATATTTGTATAATTGCAACTCTAGTTTTCAACCATCTAATTTTTCATGGTTTTGTAATTTCTAGCACTTATATGTCTTGTTAATTTTGACATAATTTAAGGTTGCAATTATTAAGTGATTTAACATTTATATTGAATAAGATAGGGAAAATTTGTTGTTGTATTTACAGTGATCATAAGTGATTTTTAGATTTGTTTTACGCATGATAAACCCTAGAGGGATAAAACTTATTAGACACTTTGGTATTTAATCTCTTGAATTGCCTAGTGGATTGGGGTTAAGAGCTGAAATGTTTCCTATTGTTGCAATTGTTTTATTTATTCACAGGGTTAAGATCCATGGAGCCTCTAGTTAAGAGGGGGGATTTTCATTTTGCATTAAAATCCTTCTTTTTAGAAATTTCTACAGGGTTTCAGATCTTTTGCAGATGAGATCACTATAGGTGTAAGAGGGAGTTTTTGTTTCAACTAAAGAATACTTAGGACATGTGATTGACCTTGTTTGAGGTTGTTGGGTGTGATACCCTAGGTTCCTTGGGAGAAGCACTTGGACTCTAGAAAGGGGTTTACTTACTTCATTTATTGTTCATTTGTGCACTTGAGGATTGTTTAGGATGTGTAAGGTGACTCTCCAAATATAAGAAAGTGTGACAGGTTGGATGGAGCTTATAATTTTTTTCTTTGGAAGCTTGTACTTCAATTACTTACAGAAGGAGCCAATATTTGGGAGCATGTTGTGAAATAGATTCTAGAACCTACTAATCTAGCACAATTAGCTTCTCACAAGAAGAAGGAAGACAATGTGAAAATAATCATTCTTGATTTCATGAAGGATCATTTTGTTTATTTTTCAATAAGATAGGTTAAGCATGAAGATAATTCCATTTTAGCAATTAACCATAACTATAAAATGTTGCAGCAACCAAGATCACAAGAAGAAGCACCATACACAAGAACACAAGATGTATCTTGGGAAACCCTTCTCAACAAGGGAAGAAAACCCAGCCAAATCCTTTGTTATATTCTTCAAGAGAAAGACCTTCACCACCAAGATAAACCCTATCACACAAGAGGGTGCTCAAACCCTAGAACTCTAGCACCCAAGAGAGGTGCGCACTTTTCCCAAAGAAATGTACTTGCTGAAATTTCCAAACTCACATGAAAGATGTGTTTCCATAATGGGGAATCTTCCTTTACTTATATTAGACTTGTCATATCAATAGAAGTGTTTATTGGTTCAACAGGGCCGACCTCTCTTAGTCACATAATAATAATCATAATTATTATTATTATTATTATAATTAATATTAACCAGATTAATTATCTTTTACATTTATTATTAATCACATTAAGATGGGGTCGACCTATACCCTTTACATAACAATTAGGGTTACAGGTAGGTCTGACTCTTGAACAATATATAGCAAAGGATCTAATACACCCACTAGTGCTCATCCACTTGGGGCACATCCATAGGGATGTCATATCTCTGGTTTACTGCATTACATAGAAGAACTAGATCTTCACACGTTCACATGTGCTCGTCCACAGGCACGTCCACTCTATAGATCTTCTTTCCCACTGCCTCACACAAGAGAATCATCTGGAGTCTTCTCGTCAATTCTGCTGCTCAGAGGAGGCTAATACATCATCTTCATTTCTGTTCACATGACGATGCACCCAACACTTTGGGATTTCACACGTTCACCTTGTGCTCAGCCACATGCATGTCTAACTCAACAGATCACCTTTCCCACTGGATAATCATCTGGAGTTCTTCTCAACTCTCTGAATGGAGGAGGTCATCTCTACGTTCCTAGCTCTGTATCAAGCAGGAACCATGTACCCTTCTTAGGGTCTTTCTCTCAAGTTTGTAAGCTAAGAGAAAGACTCACATAGCTGCAATGATCCACATCTCACAGGTTTGTAAGTTGGAGAATGTCTCACATAGTTGCATTCATCAACACTCCCTCTCAGTTATGGAGGCATTCTTCATCAAGCCAATTCTCACATGGATGTACTCTGAATTTTGTTTTGGCTGGAGTCATCAATACTCCCTCTCAACTAGGAATGCATGTTTCACCAAGTTAGTTTGGTGCAGATGTCTGTAATCTGCTCATGTGTAGGAAAGTACCGCATGTGTACAATTTTCCTCTGCATCATATCTATGACATAAGGATATTTCATCTCATCGTGTTTCGATCCATCAGGAAACACTAGGTTCTCAAGAAGCTTTACACACAGCTTTTGGTTATCATTATAGGATCCATCTCATGGTCAAGTAATTCTATCAAAATCTTGTGAAGACATACTGCTTTGCATACTCAAAGGCACATACTATGCTTCTATGGTATTCAGGGCCACAAAGATTTATGTTTCCTACTGCATTAGGAAACCATGGAAACCGTCATGGTAGAACATCAACCGAATGTGCTCTTCCGATCCACTGTACTTTCTGCTCAATCTAAATCGTCATATCCTACAAACTCAAGTTCTCACTGGAGGCATATCTCAGGACATATCTAATTGTGCCTCGTATATATACCAATACATGTTTTTTTGTTGTCTAGTGAGTCTGTCTCGGTTGACTCATGAAATGACTAAGTGCATTCACTGCATGGAATGAATCAAGTCTGGTGTTAACTAGATACATCAGTGATCCAATCGGCTATGGATCAGTCTCTTCTAAAACATCATCAATCTTCTTCTTTAAATCCATCATGGTGGATTTTTCATTCTGTCATACTGAACTTCTTTAATATTTTCACTGTATATTTTCCTTGACTCAGGAAAATCTCATCGGTCCTCTGTCGTACTTCTTGTCCCAAGAAGTAGTGCATCATACTCAGATTCTTCATCTCGAATTCAGAAGTCAAAGATTATTTGTATCCAACAACAAGGCTTTCTGAATAAGTCATCAAAATCAGGCTCTCGTCACCAACACTGTAATAATATAAGTTTGGATTAGCAACACTCTTGCTGAAATCCAAACTCATCAAGAATCTATCTATGTGATATAGTTTCCAACTCATGGATGGTAGTATGGATGGAAGTGTATCAGGTTTACTGGATCAAGTGTCTCATCATAGACAACTCCCTCTATTTGCGAGAAACCTCTGGCTATAGATCTTGTTTTGTATTTCTCAACACTTCCATCAGCTGGATGTTTGATCTTGTAGATCTACTTGGAAGTTACCACAGACTTCCCTTCTGGTCCCTGAATAGTATCTTATACATCATTCTTTAAAATATATTGGTATGCGTCTGTTATGGCATCTTGCCAAACCTGTTTTCCTGTTTCTTCTCTAGGACAAGGAGGCTCAACATCAATGAAGTGGCTCATGACTGAAGGATAGCTTGAAAATCTATTTTTCTTTCTCAGGATGTGCCTTGAGAGGCTTGTATGTTTCTCTGCCTCTTGCAAAGTGAGTCTAGGTTTGCCTTTTATGCCCTGCTGTAATATCTCTGAGCATATCAACTGGAGCAACTGGAATAATGTTTGTCTCCCTCTGAACTGTTGAAGGGGGAGAAGGTATTTTCTTACTGTCAATCTCCATATGAGATTCTCTGGATCTTTGAAAGGCTATCTCTTTCAACGTTTTTGCTTGTTATTGTATAATGAACAAATTAAATATGGTTTGGACTCCCGTACCAGGGATAATGGTCCAAGTCTTTGAGAGCTCCCATACTAGGAATAATATCCTTCATTTATTTGAAAAATGAAATCAACTAAAAAATTAGAGATCAATTGATTTACCTAGTTTGTAGTCATGTCTTTTTAGAGGAAGCACTTCTCCTCTCTCTTCTCTTCAATATTTTGAGGTGGATCTAGATCAATTTCAGCGGTGGAAGCATATTGTCTTCCCTTCTTCCTGGTTGCATAGTTTCTTGCAAGGTGTCCATACTTGTCACATCTGAAGCACTGAATTTCTGAAACATCTCTTCTTTGATAACCTGGATTGGATGAAGACTTTTCAGCTTTAAATGTTTGCCTGGAATTTCTTTTGAATTTTTCTCCCTTATTTGTATGAAGTGCAAGAGCATCATTTTCTTCTGAGGAATCTTCCACTTCTCTATTTCTAATTCTAAGTTCTTCTTGAGTGCAATCTGTCCATAGACGATCAAAGGTTGGTAGAGCTTCGCTTTCACTGATACTCTAAATGAAAGGCTCTCGTGATTTTGGAAGATTCTGGAGAGTGGTTAAGACAAGTTCTCTATCAGACATGATTTCCCCAATGGTATCTAGTTGTTCTTTAATCTCTGATAACTTCATAAAGAAGAGTGCAACTGTGTCACCCTTCGTCATCTTGGTACTTTGAAGTTGGCTCTTTAAGGTAAGAGATCTGAGAATGTTTTCACTTTCAAACATTCCTTTTAAAGCTTCATACATATCATAGGTTGTCTTCAGATTGGCAATATGGGGCAAGAGGTGATCTCTTACTGAGTAGATAATTAATTTTCTTGCTTTGACATCTTCTTCTTTTCTTATCTTCTTCTCTATATCTGTAGTTGTGGCTGGTAGAGTTTTAGTTGTCACATCCAAGAGGTCATCTTCTTCAAGAGTGACTAGAAGCCTTGATTTCCAGGAGCTGAAGTTGCTTGCTCCATCAAGCCTATATTCTATTAATTCTATGCTCTTCATTTGATCGGTTTCTTCAATTTCTTGCTGATTGGATTTTGAAAACCTAATGATTAGGTTGAATTAGAAACCTTGGATTATAGGAATTATGATTTCCAACAATCAATTTGATAATGTCATAGAGATGCTTGCTGATTCAGGAGAACGTTTCTTTAGAAATCCAGAATTAATATTCTGCAGGAAATTTTGGCACCCTAGAAACCTTAGGGCCAAAAATCAAAATTTCTCGAAATTTCATTTTGAGAGCTTCTGAAGATGCGATGGAAGATGCCATACTCTTCTATGCCAAAAGTGTCCCCAGCTTCCAAGTATTAAGGGTTGAATCACCACTGAAAAGGAGGTCGTACATAATTTTCTAGAAACCCTTGGAGGGTCGTACGGTTCTGCAAAAGGTGTGCTGAGACTTGGCGGATGCTTGTGAAATGGGTTCTTTCAAGACCTATGCTCTGATACCATGTTGATTTTTCAATAAGATAGGTTAAGCATGAAGATCATTCCATTTTAGCATTTAACCATAACCATAAAATGTTGCAGCAACCAAGATCACAAGAAGAAGCACCATGCACAAGAACACAAGATGTATCCTAGGAAACCCTTCTCAATGAGGGAAGAAAACCCAGCCAAATCCTTTGCCATATTCTTCAAGAGAAATACCTTCACCACCAAGATAAACCCTAGCACACAAGAGGGTGCTCAAACCCTAGAACTCTAGTGCCCAAGAGAGGTGCACACTTTTCCTAAAGAAGTGTACTTTCTGAAATCTCCAAACTCACATGAAAGATGTGTTTCCACAATGGGGAATCTTCCTTTACTTATATTAGACTTGTCCTATCAACAAAAGTGTCTATTGCCTCAACATGGCCGACCACTCTCAGTCACATTATAATAATAATTATTATTATTATAATTAATATTAACCATATTAATTATCTTTTACATTTATTATTAATCACATTAAGGTGGGGTTGACCTGTACCCTTTACATAACAATTAGGGTTACAGGTAGGTCTGACTCTTGAACAATATATAGCAAAGGATCTGATACACCCACTAGTGCTCATCCACTAGGGGCAAATCCATAGGGATGTCATATCTCTGGTTTATTGCATTACACAGAAGAACCAAATCTTCACACGTTCATTTGTGCTCATCCACAGGCACGTCCAATCTATAGATCTTCTTTCCCACTGCCTCACATAGGAGAATCATTTGGATTCTTCTCATCAACTCTGCTGCTCAAAGGAGGCTAATACATCATCTTCATTTTTGTTCACATGACAATCCACCCAACACTTTGGGATTTCACATGTTCACCTTGTGCTCAGCCACAGGCACGTCTAACTCAACAGATCAACTTTCCCACTGGATAATCATCTGGAGTTCTTCTCAACTCTCTGAATGGAGGAGGTCATCTCTACATTCCTAGCTCTGTCTCAGGTAGGAACCATGTACCCTTATTAGGGGCTTTCTCTCAGGTTTGTAAGTTGAGAGAAAGACTCGCATAGCTACAATGATCCACATCTCACAAGTTTGTAAGCTGGAGAATGTCTCACATAGTTGCATTCATCAACACATTTCATCTCTCACACAAAGAAAATGATAGGTAAGAAAATGTTTGAATCTTTGGTTGAGTTATTCCAAAGTTCTTATGCGTTTCAACATATGCTCTTGCCAAACCAAATTTTAGTGGTTCATATGAGCAAGACGAATATCATGGTGAGCCATTTGACTAGGACCATTGAGTTGAAAGACTAGTTGGCTACCATTGGAACAAAGGTGGATGATTAGGATTTGGTGTCCATTGCTTTGAATGGACTTGTTCCTTCCTAGATTCCTTTTGTTTAGGGTGTTTGTGCTTGAGAGACCTTGCCAAAGTTTCCAAAGCTTTGGGTTGACCTTGTGCAAGAAGAAAATAGATTGCAATCTTGTTTAAATTGTTGCCCTCTTGGTTACAAAAGTGGTTCCTTCTCTCAGCTTACAAATCCCTTAAATTGTTTCTTCTTGCACTCCACTTTTGAGGGATTTTTTGTAACCTCTAGTGTTTTTATCACATGGTTTTCACATCGGATGTGGTATTGGATCATGGTTTTATTGCAACTCATGGTTTTCTATGTATGACATTGAGGAGGCCTCTACCTTAAGGAGGGCGTCACTCTCATTTTGCATGGTTGGAAATGGAATTACAAGGCTTATTTGCTCAATATTGGTGTGTTTTCTTCTCTATTTCCTTGAGTACTTAGTCCTAGGTTAATAATAAAAGGGTTTTGCATGCAAATTTCATTGAGGAAAGGGCTTTTGCAAGCTAGCAATGCAAATAAGGTATGAGTTGTCTCTATTTTATTTCTTTGTAAATTTTGAAGCAAGGTCTGAGTATTGGAATTGAATGCCAAAGGGTTTTAATTTCTTACTCTAGAATAATGCCTTGATCTTTTTTTAAAGGGGCTTGCATTACCTAGGCTAAATCTAGAATTAGTTTAGCCTCCCTATGAATCTTGTGTAGACTAGGCACCCTATCTTGATGCTAACCAAGCATTCTCTAGGAGTTGTGTGGAGACTTCAACACTAAAGGAGAAATGACATCTACTCGAGGGATGGATTAGACTCCATGCCCAATGGTAGCATTTGATTTTCCTCTTTTATTTTCTAACCATCTCAAATTTTAATTTTCCCTCTTTTATTTTTTTTTGCAATCTGGAGTTTAAACATTTGATCTATTAATCAAGGTTATTGGATCTAAGTTTGCTTGAAGTGTTAAATCTCATATCACTTAGATCGCTCTCATGTTAACTAATCTTTCATGTTATATTTTTTTCAAGTTGGCACAATATGATGTAGATCTTGTTTACATTGCTTAGCTTTTAGATATAACCAAGTAACTTTAAGTTTGTTCAAGTTTCAATAATTTTGGGTTACTTTGACTCTTGCTTGGAACTGTATGGTGAATATTAATCTTGCTCTCACTTAAACCTTTTTATAAAATATTTATGCCAACGTTGAGGCTGTTTGTGGTCTATATGCCAAATAATAATAAGTCAATGATAAAGGGCCTAACAATTGAATGAAATAGCTTGCAGTTTTGGCACCTAAACTCACTCTTCAAGTATGACATCCATTTTTGGCACCTAAACTCACTCTTCAAGTATGACAACCAAGGTTTACGTTACAGTTTCAGATCTTAGCTTGTTTGTGTTTACATTGGTATATCATTTGGGCATAATATCTCTCTTTAACTATGCATGAAATGTCTACTTTTCCAGCTCTTTGATTCCTATGACAATGGTTTAAGGGGCTTACAAATTTTTCAAGGTGGCATCAATTTGCAGTCTTATTAATCCATTCTTCTGGTAGCATTTGGTGGATCTAACATCTAAAATACCTCATAAAACAGATCGATGCAACATATGTCCCAACGGTTTAAGAAATGGTGCTAACGTCACATCTATTTCCATGTCTTTTGAGGATTTAAGCAGTGATTCTGCAGAATACATGATATCTTCATAATCTTAATGACACACTTTAAATGCTCTGGACATTCATCTAAGTGGTTAAATATTTCACTGCTGGTGCACAATTTACAGTGTACAAACTGCTTAATAATTGTTGTTAGCACTCGGAATCTTTTGTTGTCTGGAATACCTTTCATGGCTCCTTTGATCTCTGGTTTTTAATGAGAGCAATTTCCACTAAACACAGTTTTAATGTGCTCAAATGATGATGGAATAACTCATTGCTCACTGGCTTGAAATTTACATTCTGGAATGAACTATATACAATCATTGGATCACTGTCTTCAAGGTCACAAACAGCCCAGATTTATACACAAGTTTACATGCTATAAATGGTGATAAACTCATAATCTTTGGATGACATTTGAATAATATAAATGTGTGTGATGACCACAATTTATTTTTCGTCATTGTAAAACAACGATAGTAAGTTTGTCGTCCTATAACTTCGGTTTGACATGGCACTTAATAATCTTCTGTTTTGATTCCTCATCTTACTATCCTAATATACAGAGGTAAATATGCCCTAAACGCTGATTTCTTGAGTACTGTTGACATTTAGGATTGGTCACTGTTTTCACTTTAAGCACGCTTTGAATCTTTGTTCTCATGGTTACAACAATACACTAATGAAGTGACATAACTATGTTGTCCTGAATACAATAACTCTGCTGTCCCACTATTTTCTAATAACAACATAGTATGTGGTATTTCCTAGGTTATTCATTGCAAACTCATAGCTCTTGGTATATGATCTCTAAATTATGGAATGATGCTCTCAATCCTTGATGATATGACAAATAAATGATGCAACTGCAATAATCTCATGGTCATTTTTTTCATTGTGTAGTTGCTTACATGTTCAATAGCATCTTATGGTTTTATGGTTCAATGAACAAGTTCTATCTTTAAATTTTGAAGAAACAATTTAATCAAATGAATAAGCACAATTGTCTAATTAAAATGATCTAAAGCTTATTCATAATTGATTAACTATTCACATGCTTACACCTCCCCTTTATCATTGAGAGTGAGTAAAAGTTGATCAATCATTTTAGTCAATCTAGTCTTTGTTGCTACAACTAATTGGGCTAGATAGAGCATAGGATGCCCCCCTAGGATAGGGTAGCTTAGTTTTCTTAGTCTAAAGTGTGGGCAAGGCTACCAAGGTGACAATGGTTATCTTGCTTGTAGTGCCTCTAGGATTTCCTGTTGAGGTTATTACTTTTTCTTTTTGGAGTAGAGTTTGAGTGGTAACATAGAGCAACAAGGGGAAGTTAATGCTATTGGTATCATTGGGAAGATGAATAAAGGTAGCAAGAAAGGTTACAAGAAGGGAAGTATAGATACACAAAGGGACTTGATTAAGATTATGTGTTTCCAATTTCATGAGATGGGACATTATGCCAGTCAGTGCACATTAAAGAAGAAGGGAAAGGGTATGAAACAAGGTGCACCTGGGATAGTGGCATGTGTGGAGGAGGATCCCTCTTTGTTTGAGACTACTTTTTCCATGGCCTCTTGCATTTCCTCGAACATTGTGTCTAGTGTTGGATGGTATGTGGATAGTGGAGCTTGGAGACATCTGACATTTGATAGGTCTTTATTCAACATATTTCAAGAGCAAGAGGGAGGCATGAGTGTGGAGCTTGGTGATGATGTTACTTATACTATGAGAGGAGCTGGTTTTGTTTCCTTCCATATGCCTTCAGGTGATGTTATTGAGTTGAGTGATGTTCTACTTGTTTCTAGTTTAAAAAAAAATCTTCTTTCAATGTCTTGTATGATAGATGTACAATGGACAGTTGCATTTGAGGGACAATAGTGCACTATCAGTAATTGTACTCTAGCTAGTTTGAGAACTTTGGCTAAAGGGGTTAGAGAGGGTGGCCTTTATAGGTTACTTGTTGATCTAATGGCACATGTACATTCAAGTGAGAGGTTGGATGAGTCTTCTAGTTTTGGGGAGGCTAGAGTGTAGGTAGGAGTGCCTAACTCTTTAGTGAGGGCAAGTGTACCTTAGACAATACACTAGTCATATTTCATTGGTTTCTTCCATCTATGAGTCTTCTAGTGGTCTTGAGGAGAAGAGGTATGATACCTTGGTGGAGGATGATGTCGAGGTTGATTCCATGGTTGGAATTAATGGGAGTGTTGTAGAGTACATGGATGAGGGTGTTGGATTTTGTCAGATAGAGGGAGTTGATAATGATGTTATTATTGCTTTAGGATTCTCTCAGGATGAGGAGTTGACCTAATTCAAGTTGATGTGTCAGTTGAAGGAGGATTTGATGTAAATGGTAGGGATTCTTATGTTCACAGGTTGATGATGTCCCTACATGGGTTGTTACCTATACCACGAGCTTGGGATTTCAAGATTGATGAGTTGGCTTGTGCATATTTTTATGTTTGTGACTTTGATGGATGTGATCCACTTGTATTGGTCTTTTATCGAGACGTGATTATCTTGCAGGACGTCCTAAGCAACTCATGATGTGGCATCTAAAGATTTTTACTAGTGATGTTGACTTAAGAGATAATGGAGTTAGGAAAGCAACTTATGAACCAAGGTTATGTTCCTTCAAATTCACAAGTGGTCAATGTTCTTTGGAGGATCAAAATGATATGATAGCATGTGTGAGAGTTCCTTTTCAAGAGATAGTGGTTGATTCTGACATTGCAACATGTATAGATGTGTAGGTGGCAAGTTTGGTGGAGTTGCAGAGGGAGTTGATAGGTGTTGGGGAAAACATTTTCCTTGTAAAGAGGGAGTGTTACCTTTCAAGGTTACTCCAAAAGCGTTTACACCAATGTTTGGGGGTGCTTCATGAGATTTAGGGTAAAAGGTGTATGGTCAACCCCTTGCTATTCTATGATGGAGTTGCACATTGGAGATGGTGCATGATGGATTTGCACATTCGAGATGGCTTACTCAGATGTTGCTTGACCTTAGTTGGGTGCTTGCACAACCTTAGGGTGTTGGAGTTCTTTAGATAGCTTGGTGATGTTCTACATACTAGCCACATGGAGGAGGTTGCTTGCTTAGAGAATGCCTTGTAGTGGAGGACATAGAGTTTTGCATCATGGAGGGCATTGGTCCCTAAACAACATGGGGTAGGATGGTTGTTTGAATGAAGACTTCGAGTTGAGTTGGGGACACTTGGTTGCGACAATGTCATGGAAGGGGAGTGGGACTAGTCAAGTACATGTCTTAGGAGGTTCATAAGAGGAGCGTTGGAAACACATCGTGAAGCACCCTTTCATTTGGATCCTTGCTTGCGGACAACATCACCTTAGAGCTTGACATGTGTACACTTGGAGCATTGTACTCCACATGTGTGAACCTACATGTGTCTTTGTAAGTTTCTTTTAAGGGCATTGGCCCACATATGCATTATTAGCCTTCCTTACCTTTCATATATATAAAGGAATAGAGAGTCCTTCCACATTCATTCATTCTTATTCATCTTGCATTAGAAATGTGATCAAGAGGAGCGACCAAGTCTTCCTCTCTCTTATGCTTCTTTTTTTGTACTTTATCTCTCTAATCTTGGGGTTGCTACGATTTCTTGGAGCTTCGTAGAGCATCTTAAATACTAGGGTTAAGGTTTCAACCCTTGGATACTTTGATATTAGGGTTTTGCGATGAAACCCTAGGTTGTACATGTTGAAGTGAAGAGAAGAGAAGAGATGTCTTGCCTTGGAGGACTTGCTTGTGTGATACTAGCTTATTGGAGCTCCTTGGTGTGAACTAGGGTTTTCATTGTTTCCCTAGCTAGGGTTTTGGAGAGCTAGAGGATTGTACTAACCTTGGGATAAATCTATGGTATGTATATGAACTTCCTCTTTATGCATATTAATGAAGTTTATAATGATCCAATACTTGTGTAATTGCATATTTGATTTTCAGCCATCTATTTCTTCATGGCCTTGTAATTTTTAGCACTTATATGTCTTGCTATTTTGACATAAGTTAAGGTTGCTATTCTCAAGTGATTTAACAAGATAACACATATTTGATGTTATATTTACAGTTGTCATAAGTGATTTTCAGATCTGTTTTATGCTTGATAAGATTGTCTTAGAAGGTTGAAACTTATTAGCAAACTTGGGTATTTTATCTCTTGAATTACCTAGTGGATTAGGGTTGTTAAAGAGTTAAAATACTGTATGGTGGTGCTA
>ML806048.1:7168-19697 GCA_009831015.1 Picea engelmannii
TGCAAGCGTCATTTACAATTACTCCATGTTCACAAATGCATTTAAATTTTTATATTACTTATCTCCTATTAATTTTATGTCATCATATATTTTTATCTTTCACCAGTCCATATGGAAAATGTATTTAAATTTCCAAATTTAATCTTGCACTCTCAACAAATTTTTTAGTTTGTTATATACTTTCAAAAAAATTAGGTTTGCTATATACTTTCAAAAATTAGATGTTGTTGTGCCTACCGCCCATCATTTACTTTTTCCCTATATTCCGTGATATACATTTTGCACAACATTTCCCTCATATACATTTTAGACCAAACACTTCGTTTCATTTACAATTCGACCCCATTTTCCACAATTTCTAACCTCCTTGCCAGGAACTGCGCTGCCACGCAGCCTTGTTATGATAAGGTGTGAATGTGGATGGATATACATCAGTCAAGATTATTGACTACTTTTATGTCGTTTAGGATTGGAAATTCATAGCCACGCAACCTTAAATTCACTCAAAGTTGAAATTGATAACCATTTATTATTTTTATCAAATATTTAAGTTTCTTAATTTATATTTAAATTTTATAAACATAAAAATAAAATTATGTAGACTTTTGTTAGGGTTGATAAAATATATTTCAATTCACCCTATCAAACATAATCATACTATACTCAAGGCCAACATCATGATTTGCTTTACCAAATCTGACAAAAATTTACATAATTTTATTTTTATATTTTTAATAAAAATTAAATATAAATGAAATAACTTAAATTTATTATAACAATGAATTTTGTAAAATTTCTGGAACTTTTAGTTGGAAAGAATTCGGCGCAAACGTATCAAATGGTATCATTTGTCGGCCACTAACATTACAAATGGTATCAAGCCAAATTTTAATCTTAGGACTTGGACTTTTGGGTAAGAATGCTATATGAAAATTTATATAATAGTATATCCTAGAAGTAGAGGAAAGGAAACATCTAAGTGAATTGGGGTGGTTACCTTGTTTAAAGATGGTCTGGCTAAATATTTTTAATGATCTTGTAACTCCAAATCTAAATCATTTTGCTAAAATGTGTGACTGCAACTTTTTCATAGAAAAATGGATTGTTGTTTTAGTTTGTTGGTCTATTCTTGATTTGGTTACACAACCCTAAAGATATGAAAAATGTTGTTTTGTTTTTTTTGGTGAGCGGTTGATTTTGTGACAAAGCCCTAAAATTTGTATGATATATATTTATATTTATATCTTAACTATAATCTATATGATGTTTATTTATATCTTAAATATATTTGATGTAAAAATATTTGTTAGGATTTTTTTATAAGATTATATATATATATATATATATGCGGTGATCACGGACATGACAGGTGGACAACCAGTTGGGAGGACACATGGACTAGTCTCCCACCACCTTGATCCAGCTCAGGCGCACTCAACCTCCATCATTAATTCATGAATTTAATGCCTCGGTCGTCACTCCTCAGCATTCATTCGACTCTGGTTTGGTTTAATGTGTTAGCGCCTCTCTTCGGGGGAACGTTAATGGAAATGGAATGGACGCAGTCATAGTCCCATCACCCTCCCCGACTTGGTGGTCTTAGGCCTGCGTTTTGGAGTGTCATGGCTCATTCGAACCCTTGGCCTCCTCCAGAAGTTGGTCCAGTATTTGGCCTTTGGCCCGAGATTTTGCGGTGCACTCGACCCTCTGCGCCCAACACTTTACCTCTGGTTAGTCACTTCTTATGCATCTAGCTGGTCTCGTGTCCTTCGAGCAACAAATTTCACAACTTTTATGCGCTCCTCATCTAGTTTCAGGTGGCTTTCTCAATGCCTCAACTTAGAGGTAAGTCGAAAAGGGGCACGACCTGGTACGCTGTAAAGGAAGGGGCACGAGAGGGCGTGGCCAACAAGCTCATCTGAGTTCTCCTCAAAACCCTAAGTGTGCCTCCACCCCAGAGCCTCTCATCGCTCCCACTCCTCGGGCCACCACTCCTGATTTGACTCTGCTATCGTATCCTTATGATTTCCAAGTCGAATGGTTCGACAGTCATGGTAACTCCCTCGGCTTCACTCCAAGGCTCATCCCATCACCCCCCCGCCAACGTCTACCTCCGCCTCCTCCACCTCCCCCATTCCCTCAACTCCTCTCTCTTCTTCATCCTCCCCCATTCCTTGTTCTGACCCCCCCACTTCCTCCTCTGACTCACCTCCACCTCCTTCGGCCTCTTCTACTTGCTCCCACTGCATTGAAAGGAACATTCTTGAGGAGTCTTTGGAGGCCATCAAGTGAGGAATCGAGGACATCAAGGGTGTCATCAAAGACATGTAGCACAAGGAAGAAGAGTGGTGGCGTCGAGAGGATCTTCTGATAACTTTTCTTCAGGATCTCAGACAGGCTATTGCAGAAAGAGGCAAGCTAGACAGAGACATTGTGCAAGTTCGTTAGAACGAGTAGAGGCTCGACCCCAGTGCTGATTAGCCCCTTCTGGCTCAGGTTTCTTATGTTTTTTGTGTTTTCAGCTAGTATAATTTACAAGCTCTTAGCCCTGCGCGACTTCTCTGATCTAGGAATTTCCAGTCTTACCATAGTCCATTTTTTTGGTTTTAGTCTGTACAGTCTAGCCAACAGAACCTTGGTCCTGCATGGCACTCTAGATCTAGATCCTGTCGCTCTATGTTTCTTACAACTCTGCAAGTTATTTTATTTTAATTTAATTTAATGGTATGTGATTTTAATAATATTTCTTTTAAATACATTATTATTTTCTTTTAACTACACTAATGAAATAATGAATGAAAATGTATCATTAACAAAACAATTAATTTAAATATGAATTAACAATATAAAAGTAAAATTATTTAATATACAATCAAATTTGACAAAATAAAAATCCACATGAAAAAAATCCAATCAAATTTGACAAAATAAAAATCAGATGAAAAAAATCCAATATAAAGTCTAAAAAATAAAACTATAATGAGTACAAAGATTTATAATCATAAAAACACATTATCACACAACTAAGAAAATTAAATTTATAATCTAGTAAGTGTTGAAGTGTTATGTAAAAGAAAAAAATTCCGCGGCGTTAAATGCTCTAATGTGGCTCTTTTTCTGCTCGAAATTCGACATAAGGTATATTTTTCCTCTTGTTTTGCAAAATCTTGTTGCATTTGGTTCAGTTTCGTGCGTTCCTGCCAGGATTTCTTGAGACATATATTTAGTAAAGCTTGCGCAAATACCATTAAATTTCACTAGCGTCGTGTTTCTCTAGAGTTTTTTGCCCACATAATCGCTAGGCTAGAGGCTTGCATATGTTTTCTGTCTTCTTTTCAGCTTCGGAGTTTGAAAGTTTTAGAATTTCTATTTTCTCACTGCAATTCGATTCTTGTTGTGATCCCTCAGACTATTTGAGAAAACTACTGGATTTTCTGAAGCAGTTTTGGTAAATATTGTGGACAAGACCTCAACTGGGAGTGGATTTATTAAATGTCATGGAACAAATCTTGAATACTGGC
The DNA here is from genome assembly GCA_009831015.1 of Picea engelmannii. Taxonomy (NCBI): domain Eukaryota; kingdom Viridiplantae; phylum Streptophyta; class Pinopsida; order Pinales; family Pinaceae; genus Picea; species Picea engelmannii. Next base: position 10,690 of record ML806048.1, read on the forward strand.
GAGCACATTAAAGCTTACACAAAATCGTCTTAAATACGAATTTATTTATTAAAGATTGTGGTAAAGTTATGATATCTGTATTAGTACTTAAAGAATTCGCTAAAACCTTAAATGTGCTTCGAGATTACGACCTAAACCTTGTGACTTTATTTTCCTAAAGCTTTCTTAAACCATCTTAAATCTGTGTATTTCTTAGGATTTCAACTTCTAATTAGACAGTCAATAGTTGCGCCAATATCCCTTCATTTTGTCAGAATGTAGTTTTCTTGTGACTTGCGCTCAAAAGATGTATCTCGGCCCCCATATAGATTTTTCATTTCGAATTTCAAGTAAATGCAGTGATTCATTGTAGTTCGCTTCCCGTCTTGGGCATTTGATGCCTGACGATATGGCTCTGGCAACTATTACCTAGATTTCTTGAGGATACATTTGCATTTTTAAAACTAGGTTCGGTAAAGATCAAACAGTGCTTTCAATTTCATTCCATGATTGACTTTCCTTGTTTTGCATGAGATTCAGAGCTCTTTTCAATGTCTTTTGTTTTGCTGAGAATTCAACCTATTCCTTTTTCTACTTTTTGCAATAATTTTTTGTGATTTCCTTCTTTTGTTTGATGCAAGCAGGGGACGGGAATGCATAATAGAATCCATACTATATATGTTGGAAAAGAAAGTATTTTTTCTTAAACTACAGTGGAGTTTGTACTATTATTACTCACCTTTCTTTTCCCTTTTTAAAGTTCATATATTTCATGGATATCATTTTCCATCCATAGTTACCTAACTCCTCTTCATAAATTGATAGTGAATATCATAAAAAAAAATTAAATGTGCAGAGACTTCATGCAGTAGCAACAGCCACAAAGAAACTATACCCAACTTATCCATTAATTGTTAACATAAAACCATTGCCAATAGGCTACACATTTGAGCTAGAAGAAAAATAGTTATGAAAGAGAAAGAGAAAGACAGTAAACTGAAGAGGACAGATCCTACAAAAGGAGTAGCGAATCCTTTAGTTAGTCTCCTGGGTTTTCGATAAATACAATAGACTATTGGGCTCTGGTGAAGCTTCAACCTCCAAGATACTAAAATTCCAACCCTTTGAAAGTCCCCTTTGCTTCGTTTTTATCCTTTTCTTGAATGTTGGGATTTTGCCTCTTTTTTTACAATTAGATTCTAAAAACACTCTTTTGTGGAGTGCTTCCAGCGTTAAATGTAACCTTCCTAACTCTTATTCCTAAATAAGAAGAAGTGGTTGACCCAAATAAGTTCCACCCCATTACCCTGTGTAACGTCATTTACAAGATCATCTCTAAATTCATTGCTCTTCATCTCAAACCCCTCTTACATACTATAATTGTCCCTGAGCAGTCAGGTTATGTGGAAGGGCACCAAATACTAGACAACATTCTCATGGATCATGAAGTTTCTCACTCTCTGAAAGTCACCAAAACCCCAGGAATGCTCATCAAGATGGATATGACCAAATCTTTTGATAAGTTAAGTTGGCAATTCATCAAAGCAATTCTTCTCACCATTGGATTCCATCAAAATCTCGTCAAATGGATTTTGGGTCTCATCTCCTCGAATTTTGTATTTTCATAAACAAATCCCCCTCTACTCCCTTCCATCCCTCTCGTGGTATCAGACAGGGTGACCCTCTCTCACATTTTCTCTTCATTCTCATGGACAAATGCCCAAGAAGAAGCCTTCGTGCGGTGGTTGATAATCACAAAATTCAAGGTCTCTTTCTCCACAATTCTTTGGACCCTATAACTCATAACCAATTCGTGGATGCCACTTTGTTAATGGAAACCCCCTCCACTTGTGAATCATGGTCCTTCAGGAAAGTCCTTGATAACTTTATGTATGTTTCTGGCACCTCCATCAACCATCTTAAGTCCCAAATCCTCTTTTTCAACACTGCGCTCTCTGTGCAATTCCATATCACATGCATCCTTGGCTTCTCAAGAATCTCCCTTCTGACTAAATATTTATGAGTTCCCTTACTCACTTCTGGTGCCTAAAATAGATCCTGGGAAGACCTTCTCTCTAGACTTAATAAAAATCTTTCAAGTTGGACCTTCATATCCCTTAATATCATTTTTCGGTTAGTCCTCCTCAAATATGTTTTACAAGCTATTCCCTTATATCTCTTCTCAACTCTAGCAATCCCAAAAAGAATCCTTAAAGTTGTTAAAACTATTCAGAACTTCCTTTGGAAGGAAGCCAAATCCTCCAAGAGGTGGGCTTTGGTAGCCTAGAGCACCATCTGTCTTCCAAAATCTAATGGAGGATTAGGCATCTGAGATCCCGAACTTCTCAACAAAACTATAGGAGCCAAAACCTCATGGAGATGGATTCAAAAGAAAGATGAACCTTGGAGCATATTGTGGAAACATAAATATGTTTCCCAAATAGACGGTCAAGATCTCATCATAATGATAGGCAACTTTGCAGGCTCCCTAATCTGGAACTCAACTTGGAAAAATAGATGGTTAATTCAACAACATAGCTTCTGGGAAATCTGCAATGGTCACTCAAGCCTCTTTTGGGAAGACTCATGGAAACAGCTTCCAACTCTTCAGGCCGACTAGCATATCACTCTTATAAGACTCATTCTCCAATCCACTTTAGGCCACCAAGTGAGAAACTACTAGGACTTATCCCATGCCCACGTGGATTGTTGACTTTGGCATATTGACCCTGATCATATCCCAACTCCAGATTATGTTACAGTGTCTCACTCAATGAAAAATCAAATTTCCCATGCTTCCTGACAAGCTAAGATGAGGCCTCAGACCTACAGGTACATGCGCCATCAAAGAAGCCTATCATCTAGTTGCTTAGCACCACATTCTTCCTAAGGAGGACATCTAGAAAAAAATATGAAGCATCAACCATTGGCCAAACATTTCTACCTTTCTCTGGAAATTAGCACATCAAAATATTCTTATGTGGGACCACCTATGCAAAAGAGTTTTTACTGGACCCAGCTTCTACGTCCTATGCTCTTAGCATGATGAAACCATGGAACACAGCCTCAACACCTATCACTTCAAAAACTCTCCTTGGGACCAAGGGACAGTGGCTCTCTGGCAATCAAATCATAATAGGAACTGTGTCATATCCACCATCGCCTCTTGGTGCGACAATTCCTTTGTTAATCCAATGCTCAATCACATCTAGGTTCTCCTTCCTGGCTTTATCCTATGGGAAATATGGAAGGAGCATAATCATCAAGTATTCAAATAGAAAGCCCAACCTAAAGAGTTCATTTGGCACAAGATCAAGTAAAAATTAGTGGAGACCATTTCTAAAGAAACCTAGAGTCCATATGATCTCTCCTGCTCTATTCTGGAACATCGCCTTGTGTCCCTCTTGTTGCCTTTAATCCATGTTTCCTATCTCCATCTCCTTGTCTATTCTCCAAGCCTTCCATCCCCTCCTCCTGGTCTCCTCCCCAACTAAGATGTTTTAAGCTTAATTTCGATGGTGCTTCAAAAGGAAACACATGGTCGGCCAGTTATGGAGGAAAGTTTAGAGATAACAGAGGTCATATTCTTCATATCTATTGTGGAAACCTTGGCATTACTTCCAACAATGCGACAGAGCTTTGGGATCTGATCTGCAAGTTGCTCATCAACATCACTTTCATCCGCTCATCACTGAGGGTGATTCTCATCTCATCATCAATATGTTAATCAAGCTTCAATGGGGCTCTTCGGCCTCCAATCTCACAACGAAGTGGAGATTGGAATCCTTCATGGACCTCATGGGCTCCCTTGCCTCCTCTCTCCCAGGTTTGGCTCTATCACATGTTAAAAGAACAACTAATAAATTGGTTGACCTTCTAGCCAATGTGGGCCTGAACGAACACTGGATTGTCCTATGGGAAAACCTTCTATATGCTCCCTGGAAGCAGTACTATATTTCATTAGTTGAAGTTGATCTCATGTCCTTGGATGGGGTTTCTTCCAGTTCACTTGATCATTGCAGTGGTACAAATGAAAATACTGACCACCCTTGTCGACAGATGGCTCCAGCATGCCCCTTGTGTCATGCTACAAGCTCTTCAAATGACATTTATCACCTCCCTCCCGGTCATTTTGATGTGGTATCGCACGCTACAGCTTTAGTGGGCTTTCAAGTTCCTTTGTCGGATGAGGATGGTCTCATTACAAGATTGCCTCTGCATGATGGTATCTCGATGACTCTCTGTTTCAGACTCAATAATGGATTTGGTCCTTCGACGGGAGACTAACCCTCACAATGTCATGATGAAGAGGCTCCCTCTTTGGATCATCAATGCCTAGCTTACAGAGACATGTTTGTGGTTCATTTGGGAAATAAATGGAGAGCTTGGGCGAGTGATCTCCAAAATCCCGAGCTTGCTCTTTTCTAAGCCTCCTGCTCTCTTCATTCATTGTCAGTTTTTTCTTACCCTCTCTGTAGCTAACCCTTCTCTTGCCCCTTTTGATTTTTCCATAGCTCCATGAGGAAGATGACCCTCTTGATCATCCTCTGCCTATACCCCATAACCCCCCTATGTTCATCCAACTTGGGCTACGAAAGGAACAAAGGAAGTGGTTGAAACCTATGCAGAGTTCATCTCGGATGCAGACAAAGGAAGAATGGTCAAGCTGGAAGAAGAATTTTGGAAACTAAGAGAGTTCCATGATGATGAGGAGGATGAAGCTCAAATTGGTAATTTGATTCCAGATTTGGGTTGCTCTCGCTCTCGCAATTAAGTTTTTTTCCAGATCCTTGAATTATATTGGGAAACCAAGACTTTGGTTGCCCCGGGAATGCTCCCCAAGGAGCAATATTTTAGACAACTGAAAGCTCAGCAAGAGGCTCTGGAGATTCAGACTACTTACTTTGTTGAACTCATCACCTAGTTAACTAATCGACAAGGAGGCAATTTCGTTCCCCCTGGGCGCAACTATGCTAAGGCCAAAGGTTCCAAGGCTTATGTTGGCTGTGAGGCGATGGACCTTATAGGCTCCCAAGTTCCTAATGTCAAATGATTTCGGGTTCTACCTATTTTCTTGTCATGTTTGGACATCTAGGCTTCTAGTTTTCAGTTTTTTTAGTACAGACTTATAAATCCTATGAGGCAAAATAGCTTAAAATAACTTAAAGCCTAGTTTCCTCATTGGGGAAAACTCACTTTTTTTCTTTTTGTCCTCAAGACCCAAAGACTATCATTGTCTATGGATGCATGCATCTACTGTATATCTTTTTGTACTCTATGTTGATATGAATATAAGTCTTTTATTTACAAAAAAAAATGGTATTAACTAATTATTCTTTTTTCTTATTTAGAAAGAGAAGGAAAATGAAAATACAAAATTTGTATCTCTACCTTTACCTTGTGACCAAGCCAAAGATCTACCCATATAGTTTTATGCATGCAATTGCTTTTTTCTAAGACAACATGGTTTTTAACTTAAACTTTGAGTGTAAAAAACCATTAATGCAAATCTTTACCTCTAACTATAAGTGTGTTTTGAATTCTCTAAATTTCCCAAAATAACATATGGTTTTTAACTTAGACTTTGAATGTAAAAAACCATTAATGCAAATCGTTACCTCTAGATATAGGTGTATTTTGAATTCTCTAAATTTCCCAAAAAGAACATAGTAAGATTAAAAAAAAATGTACTTATTTTAATCAACTTAATCATTTAAAAATAAAATAAATATTGTAATTTTTATCAAAATTGTTTAATTATTTTATCTTTTAACTTATTTCAATCATATATTAATCCACTGTGGTCAAATTTTTATTAATTTTAATTTTACTTTATATTTATATAATTAAATTACTCCATTTTTATATTCCCCTATCATATATATATATATATATATATATAACTTACAAATTACAAACCAAAAATATGTAAACTAAATCAAATAAACATATACTTAAATAAATTTAACAATTATACATTATCATACAACTTTATAATTTAGTCACAAAACTAGTGGTTATAGTTAATATTTTTCTCACATGTGACTTATTTTCTTAGTTTGACTTTCTAGAAATTTAGCAATTTAACTAATTCGAAAATGCTACAAAACTAGTGGTTATAGTTAATATTTTCCTCACACGTGACTTCTTTTCTTAGTTTGACTTTCTATAAATTTAGCAATTTAACTAATTCTAGTGGAAATGCAAAATTACTTTTGCAAGTTGTTTTTTCTCACATGAGAATGCTCTTTATCTTTAACTCTTAAGAAAACACTATTTTATGAAAAAAGGTAAAGAATACTTACTATGAGATTTGTGCCAATGGTAAGTTTGGTACAGTTCAAATATAAAATATTTGACCAAGTTTAACATATTTCAAAATTTTCAATTTTTGTTTTAAATTATTATATGAATATTTTGATAGTATTTATAAATAAATGGATTTATTATTTTATATTATACACTTTATTTGTTTATTTTGTTTTTAATGTGGTTATGAAAATTTATTTTTAAACATAAAATTTATCATAGATTATTTTTTTTTAATTTTTAATTTTTATTTTAAAAATTATTATAAATAATTAAAAAAACTTATTGTAATATACTATTTTATATTTTTTAATTGCATAATGATTTCACTTTAAAATCATTATAAATAAATAACAAAGATAAAAAAAATCTCAACAATAAATAATAAATTTATAAATATATACATTTTATTTATTGCCATATACATATAACATTACATTCTGAATTTATGTTCTAAATCTGCATTAGTGTGTGTTAAGATATATTTTATTCTTTCACCATATGAGTCAACAATGTTGTTTTACTTTTCACTTCATACATTTTCAACATTTTTGTGTGGCTGAATGGAATTAGAACATTTGGCCTATGTTGCTAATTAAGTCTTAGGGGGAACCATCCAATGTTTAGCTTTATTCCACATGGCCATGACACCTACAACTCCGCCAAATCCAAATCTCACTCCCAACCACAATGCACTAAATGAGATTTTTTCATTTAGATGATTGGCCCATCCCACTTCACTACTAATGTCTATCGCATTTTTTTGTTCTCTTCTTTCTCTTTAGCTTGCATACTTGTAAAGACATACCACATAAGCATCTGTTCATTTGAAATGAAGTTACATTGAAAATGCCAAATTGTGTTCCTTTTGAGATTGACCCACAAAAATGGTTGAACTAAATATTTAGTGATGACAACATGGTTAATTTAGAAAGGTTTTGTAGAATTCCCCTATCATATATATACCTCAAACTTACAAATTAAAAACCAAAAATATATAAACCAAATCAAATAAACATATACTTACATAAATTTAATAATTATACATTATGATACAACTTTATAATTCAGTGATTAATTCCGTCACAAAACTAGTGGTTATAGTTAATATTATCCTCACACGATACATAATGACTTTTTTTCTTAGTTTGACTTTCTATAAATTTAGCAATTTAGCTAATTCTAATGGAAATACAAAGTTACTTTTGCAAGTTGTTTTTTCTCACATGAGAGTGCTTTTATCTTTGACTCATAAAAAAGCACTATTTCTAAAAAAAAAGGTAAAGAATACTTGCTATGGGATTTGTGTCAATGGTAAGATTTGTACATTTCAAACATAAATATTTGACCAAGTTTGAGATAATTCTAAATTTTGAATTTTTGTTTTAAATTGATTTGTGTCAATGGTAAGATTTGTACATTTCAAACATAAATATTTGACCAAGTTTGGGATAATTCTAAATTTTGAATTTTTGTTTTAAATTATTATATGGATATTTTGATAGTATTTATAAATAAATTTATTCATTATTTTATGTTATACATTTTATTTGTTTATTGTGATTATGAAAACTTATTTAAACATAAAATTTGTCATATAAATGAATTTAAATTTTATATTCATTATTTTCTATTTTTATTACTTGTTATTTTTTATTTGTAAATTATTTTTATTTTAAAAATATTATTATAAATAATTAACAAAACTTATAAAATTGTGATATATTATTTTGTATCTTTTAATTATATAATGATTTCACTTTAAAATCACTATAAATAAATAACAAAGATAAAAAAAATCTCAACAATAAATAATAAATTTATAAATATATACATTTTATTTATTGCCATATACATATCGACCTTACATTTTGAATCTATGTTCTAAATCTGCAATAGTGTGTGTTAAGATATATTTTATTCTTTCACTATATGAGTCAACAATGTCCATGATTGTTTTACTTTTCACTTCATACATTTTCAACATTTTTGGATGGCTGAGTGGGATTAGAACCTTTGGCTTATGTTGCAGCTAAGTCTTAGGGGGAATCATCCAATGCTTAGCTTTATCCCACATGGCCATGACACCCACAACTCCGCCAAATCCAAAGCCCACTCCCAACCACAATGCACTGAATGAGATTTTTTCATTTAGATGACTCGCCCATCCAGCTTCACTACTAGTGCCTACCACATTTTTTGTCCTCTTCTTTCTCTTTAGCTTGCATGCTTGTAAAGGCATGCCACATAAGCATCTGTTCATTTGAAATGCAGTTACATTGAAAGTGTCAAATTGTGTTCCTTTTGGGATTGGTCCACAAAGATTGTTGAAAGAAATATTTAGTGATGACAACTTGGTTAATTTAGAAAGACTTTGTGGAATTCCTCCACTCAAAATATTTTTTGCTAAGTCCAACTGCTCCAAGGTAGATATCTCACTGAGAGATATAGGGATTTTGCCTTCAAATTGATTCCAAGATAAATTTAGCAATCTTAGGCTCCTTAGAGCTCCCATATTTGTAGGTATTTCTCCGTTAAGATTATTGCTAGACAAATCAAATATTGTGTTTGTAGCAAGCACATATGTCAAAGTATACTCACTTCCTTTGATGACAATCATCACATCCTCATATAGTTTGTTAAGATTGACATTGGAAGAACCATTGATCCTAAATCCTTGAAGTCTCTCAAGATTGGAAGGTATCATTCCACTAAATTTA
>ML806048.1:20120-62760 GCA_009831015.1 Picea engelmannii
TTTCCCAAATTGTTTGAATGTAGATATAAGTACTCTAATTTCTGCAGCAACCCTAGTTCAGACGGAATTCTTCCAGTCAAACTGTTTTTAGAAAAGGCGACATACCGTAGTTGAGTACAATTGCCGAATATTGGAGGGATGCGACCACTTAGTGAGTTCCCTTCAAAGTAAAGGTAAGATAGATTTCGGATTAAACCCAACTCTGAAGGGATTGGACCAGTAAACTTGTTGTATCCAATGGCCAAAGTTTGGAGAGAAGTGCAGTTCCTCAGAGCCGGAGGGATGTGGCCACTTAGTGAGTTGTAATCCAAATAAAGAGAAGATAGACTTCTCATTATACCCAAAGCTGAAGGGATTGGACCAGTAAACTTGTTGTATCCAATGCTCAAAGTTTGGAGAGAAGTGCAGTTCCTCAGAGCAGGAGGGATGTGGCCACTTAGTGAGTTGTAATCCAAATAAAGAGAAGATAGACTTCTCATTATACCCAAAGCTGAAGGGATTGGACCAGTGAGATTGTTATATTGAATGGACAACTGCTGGAGAGACGTGCAGTTGCTCAAAGAAGCTGGAATACTTCCACTCAGACGATTGTGGACCAAGCGGAGATATTCCAAGTTCGCTAGACGACCGAATTCTGTTGGAATAGTCCCTGTCAAACTGTTCGCTGAAAGTCTGATCCATTGAAGGTGTGTACAATTACACAATGATTTTGGAATAGTACCTTGGAGCAGATTAAAGCTGAGGTCAATTATTCCCAGCGCTGGAAGCTGTCCAATTTCTGGTGGAATTCTTCCTGTCAAACTATTATCAGAAAGATTCATTTTGTGCAAATACGAAAGGTTACCAAGAGATGAAGAAAGACTGCCTTCCAGTCCTAATCCAGGTAGTATTACGGAAACCACTCTTTTAGTTTGATTGCTACAAAAAATACCATACCAAGAGCATACCTTCTCTGAGCTTTCCGCGGTCCAGTTGAGCAGCGATCCATGTGGATCCAAATTGATCGCCCTTTTGAAGGACAAGAGAGCCTCAACATCGGAGGACGCCAAATTAGCTTCCAGTAGCTTGCCTTCAACTTTGTTCAAAACAAAACCACTGGGCTGAAGAGAAATCCTTCCACCCTGAATTCGTTCATATAGCTGATCGTCGTATAAAGCATATTCCGGATGAATGTGGGAAGAATCATCCGGCTTCTTTGTGTTACTAATAGCACTTACAGCATCAGCAGCTATTGTGGCTGCCATGATGACAAACCAGACCAACATGAACATAGCAGCTTTTTCCATTTCTCTCCCCTTAGTGCCCTACTGCAATGTCCTTAATGCCTTGGCTATATGTACCGTTCTTTGCTAAGATACGTGTCCATAAATACAACCAAGCAGCAAGTCAGTGGAAGATGTAGAGCAAGTTCCAAAGCCGGCAGGTAAGATTAAAAACAAATGAAGACAAAGAGCCGAATTGAAAGGTAGGATTAAAAACAAATGAAGACAATGCGCCGAATTGAATTGACTACTTTTATGTCGTTTATTATTGGAAATGCAGGCGCCACGCACCCTTGAAATTCAGTGAAATATGGCATATTTGAAAAAGATAAAACGTCTAATTAATTCAATTGACTAAGAAAAAAAACATAAAAGATAAAACGTTTAATCAACGCAATTATTGATTAAAAAAAAAAATACAAAATTGACTAAGAAAAAAAAACGTTTACACAATTAACTAACAAAAAACACAAAAGATAAAACTTTTAAATAACGTAATTGACTAAACTAAATTATCTTCCCTTTGTTTTATTTTCCATCTCAAAATTGTGAATGTGGACGGATATACATCCTCTATTCATTAGTTTTAAAAATATCATTGACTACTTTTATGTCGTTTATTATTGGAAATGCAGGCACCACGCACCCTTGAAATTCAGTCAAATATGGCATATTTGAAGGTCTGTACAACTAAAGTTGAAATAAAAAACCATTTATTATTTTTATCAAATATTTGCAATTCATCATTATAATAAATTTTAGTTTTTGAATTTATATTTAAATTTTATAAAAATAAAATTATGTAGACTTTTGTTAGGGTTCATGAATTATATTTCCATGACTCAAATTATCGCCATTTTTTTGACCTAGTTGGCACTGATCTTCTCCAAATGGTGGAGGATTCCCGTATCACTGGAAAGATTATCGGTAGTCTCAATTCTACCTTCCTTGTACTGATTCCTAAAGTCAGCAATCCACTCACCTACAGTGATTACCGACCAATCTCCCTTTGTAATCTCATTTACAAGTTGATTGCCAAGGTTATTTCAAACCGTATTAAGCCATTTCTTGAACAGAATCTATCTGCCGAGCAATTAGGTTTCCTGCGTGGAAGAAGAATTCAGGACGCGATTGGGGCAGCTCATGAAGGCATTCACAGCATAAAAAAGAAGAATTTGAAGGCCCTGGTTATGAAGCTCGATTTAAAACAAGCCTTCGATTGTGTTGACTGGCAGTTCTTAAGAATAATTCTTCATTCTGTGGGATTTGATGAATCATTCATCAACTGGATTATGTCCTGTGTTACTAGCCCTAATTTTGTTGTTCTGATTAATGGAGAGGCCTCGAGATTTTTCACTAGCAAGAGGGGGCTCCGCCAGGGATGCCCTCTCTCCCCTTACCTTTTCATTCTGATTATGGAGGGTCTCAGTATCCTTCTCACTAAACATTTTTCTGACCATCTTATCTCTGGTATCCAGGTATCTAGACTCATTAAATTGGTCCATATCCTTTTTGTTGATGACGTTCTGCTCCTGTCTAAGGCAGATCTATCGGAGTGGTTGGTTATTTTAGAAGTGTTACAGTGTTTCTGTTCGGTTTCAGGATTATCTATTAATATCTCCAAATCCTCTGTTTACTATTGGGGCCTCTCGGAGGCCGAGCTCCAAATGTTGAAAGCAGCTATCCCCTATTCGTTTTTAAAACTGAGTGATGGTTTCAGTTATCTTGGCTACCTGTTGAAAGTGGGTGACTCAACCCCAAGCGATTGGAGATGGTTGGTGGCTCGATTTGAAGACAAGATAAATTTCTGGTGTAATCGTTGGCTGTCCATGGGTGGACGGTTTATCTTGATCAAGTCAGTTTTGGAATCACTTCCTGTTTACTGGATGTCCTTGCAAAAGATTCCACAAAAAATTATAAATACTCTCCGGAGACTTATTTTCAACTTCCTGTGGAATAGTCATTCTGGCAAATTTCGTTTTCATTTATGCAGCTGGGAGATGCTATCAAAGCCTAGGCGATTTGGGGGCTGGGGACTAATGAACCTGTCCACCTTCAATACCGCCTTACTGGCAATTCTTTCTGGCGTGCTGTCTCTATTAATAGCATTTGGCATCGTATTATAATGGATAAATATTTGAGATCTCGGCCACTGACTACTTGGATTCGTAAGTCCACTTTCCAGCTGCGGGGGGCTTCTTCCTTTTGGAAAGGATTGGTGGCATCAATCCCTGTGCTACTAAACTGGTTTGTGTGGAATCCTGGCGAGGGCTCTGAAATTAAAATCGGAGCTGACAAAATCCTCGGTCTGGGAGACCGATCGCTCCTTTCAGCGGGCTTAAGATCACTACTTCTTCAACAAAATATTATACATCTTAATCAAGTGTGTTTGCAGCGTGTTAACAGCTCTCTTCCGGGCAGCTGGTTTAACAGTGGGGCACTTCGACTGTTTGGTTCGGATGCTTGTGAATGGGACCAATATACTTCAGCTCTTAAAGCTGCGGGGATTTCACTTTCACCCAGTCCCGATTCGCTTCATTGGGCGGGAGGTGATGCCACCGGGATTATCACAGTAAAGAATATATACTATGCTTTATGCATTCAGCATTCCCCTCCTGTGGACAGATCTTGGATTTCACTCCTCTGGCGCTGGGATCTGCCCCTAAAGGTCAAGCTCTTTGTTTGGCTTGCTAGCAAAAATAAGCCGCTCACGTGGGATGCACTTCGGCGAAGGGGTTGGGAGGGGCCAGGAGTTTGCCCACTTTGTTGCTGCGAGTCGGAGAATATCCACCATATCCTGGTTCTTTGCCCCTTCACACAAGCCGTCTGGACCTGTGTGCTTGCCCAACTCTCGCTGTCCCTATCTTGGGGCGGTAGTACCTTCTCGCACAGCTATTCTAGGTGGCTGGATACTTCATATGCACCAAAAGCATTACCTGCAATCATAGTTTGGCAGATCTGGTCTGCAAGAAACCGCGCTATATTTGACTCCAGTCCGCCCCACTCACACGCAGTTTCGCATAAAGTTTTGGCCATTTTCCACTGGAATCAGAGACAGCTCAAGGTATCTTCTCCCAAGTTCTGTGATATAAATTTATTGAGCGATTACACGGTGATTTTTTTCGATGGTGCAGCGTTACCAGGTGGAGGCTGCTGTGGGGCTGGGGGTATTTTAAAATCTCACCCATCTAGGACTACCATGTGGTATTTAAATTGTGGAGAAGGCTCAAACAACAAGGCTGAGCTCATGGGCCTATGGGCCTCTCTCTTTCTCGCCTCTTGCTGGTCTCTTAGACATATCCACGTTCTTGGTGATTCGCGTTTAATCATCGACTGGATATCCCGAAAATCCAAGCTCCATTCAGTACATAACAATTGCTGGATGGATAAAACGCTGGCTCTGCTTACATCCTTCTCCGATGTCAAATTCAACCATATTTCCAGATCCTTTAATGGAGAGGCGGACGCCCTCTCAAAGAGGGCATTGGGCGAGGTGGTTGGCAGATTATCGGTATTCCATAAGGATAGTGGCACAGTTAGCCCTATATCCTCTTTTAATGTATTTGAATGAGACGGGAAGGAATATACAACTTTAGTCTTTGGGGGTTGACTATTTTTGGGCTACTTGCACATTGTTTTATCGACTGTTTAGTTTTTCCCCATTGGGGGGGTCGATTTTGAAGGAGAAACTATCTGTGGGGGTGCTGTCACAGTTGGTACAGCTGGCAGATTGATATTGTAAATGAATTTATACATTATATAAATTTGAGCAATTTTCTTGTGGAAAAAGTCATGGAGATACTTATATAACTAATATCTATTCCTTTCAAGTCATGGAGATACTTAGTGAATATTATTAAAAGTATTTTTAAAAGTATATATAACTAATATCTATTCCTTTGAAGGTATTATTAAAAATATTTTTAAAAGTACATGGTGTGATTTGATTGGTTTTTTATTAACTATTCATTGAAAAAAAAGCCATGACTAACTTAGGGTTGATCATGAAATGTTGAATTTTTAAAGTTAAATAGAAAGCTATACATAAGATATGTAGCATTTAGTAAAGAATGTTATATTTATATGAAATGTTGAATTTTTAAAGTTAAATAGAAAGTTATACATGAAATATGTAGCATTTAGGAAAGAAATATATATATTATTTTATTTTATTTTATTTTGAGTGATTGTCATGATAAAGATTATTTTAATTGATTGGTTGGTTTAGTTTAATAATGTATAATAAGTAAAATTTATTATTGATGAGAAATTTATAAGATAAAATAATAAAAATATTTAGTTGTTATTATTTTGTATTTTTTTTAATTTTTTTTCATGGAAAAGAGGATAATTGTATTTATACTGAGAGATAAAATTACAAATTTACATTTTGTAGCGCTTTTATGAGCACAACACTGCTTGTGTGTATAATGAAACAAAGAGTGTAGGTTCTTACTATGCCAAGAAAAGATGCCTTGAAAGAGGCTTTATAAATGCAAAATAATGGCCAAATATTTACATCACCCAAAACAAGGTGTTAAAGTATAAACTGTTTGTATTAACTAAGTTGTCTGTTTAGTTCCACCAAAGTGCTTGAATTACAGACTGGTGAAAATGTTGATAAATGTTGCTTGCAAAAGATCAAATGATAAAAGGACTCCCTGTGTCCAAATTTCTTTATCCAATTGGTTGTTTTATAGGTAGGAAATAGAATCATTCCTGTTGCGGATCCGATGCATCTACAAAAGGACAGTGGTATAAGGCATGAATTTTGTCTTCCTTGAATTCTGTGATGTGCCACTGACCTAGAGCCAGAGGAAGCCATGCTTTTGATAGTGCATTCGCTACCATGTTCCTGTTCCTGTAGACATGGGAGCTAATCATTGTGTCAAAATCTTCTAGTAAATGAAGGATATCCTCCAAAATAGGGAAAAGAAAATGTTGTGGCACTGTTGGAGTTTTCTTGCCCAAATGATGACATTCATAGAGTCACCAAAGATTTGGATATGAAGTAATTCTTTTTCTTTTGCAAAGAGGAGTAGTAGTTTCAGAGTCAGTAGCTCAGCATAGTTATTCGTTCTCTGTCCCAGCCCCAATTTTATATGAAAGGAATGGTTTTCGGATTGATGGATTACTATTTCACCCCCGTAGGTTTGATTATGAGAGGCCCCATCGAAGTAAGACCAAGGCTTTGTATTGTCAATGGCCTCTGTTTGATTCAGCTATCTAGTCAGACCTTTTTTTTATTGTGGGAAGTGTGATAGGATGGAGAGACTTTGGGATGCAATTCTTTCAGGGAGGGGACCTCTGTCTTGGAAGATTGTTGCATTTCGAGCCAGCCAGATGCTCCAATTGATGATCAAGGGAAGAGCTTTGAGATCTTTGAATCTCGGGTCATGGATCCAAGCTTCCCATGCATGTTCCAAATTGGGACCTCCCATGGAGATGAGCGGGCGATAGTTGTTTCATTTTCAAAGTGACAGAGGGGACATCTGCCAGGTCCTTCGAACTACCTCTTTCTCAGGTTTTCCCAAGTTGGGACTTTTTCGTTTAGGGCCGCCCAAAGGAAGATTTTGGATTTTTGTGGGCATTTTAACTTCCAAAATCCTCTCCACCGCCAATTTGGAATTTGTTGGAAAAGGCCTAGACTTAAGGCAATGTATCCAAGTTTTGGGGTATAGATTCCTGAAGGATCCTTTTGCCAAACTAGCTCGTCCTCCCTGTCTATCCTCCAATTCTCCTTGAGGTAATTATTTTTTTTTAGGTGAAACCCTACGTATTTTAGGCCTTATGAGAAATCCTATATTGTAAAAGGAAAGAGCCTTCGATATATTTCTTTTTCCTCTCTTTCCATTTCTGAGAATGGGAGAGCAGATTTTTGGAAGTTTATTTGCATACCTGTAGCCGAGCGAAAAAGGGAAAGAATTTTTGCTAGAACTTCTGCATCCCACCTTTGACCATTGTAGAAGATGAGGACACCATCCACAAAAGTAGATGTGTGATTTTCAGACCAACGGTTAAATGTTTTCCTTGGAAATCCCCTACTCTTACCGCATTTTCTATGGCCTTGCTCAGACCCTCGACCACTAAGAGGAAGAGGAGTGGGGAGAGAGGACAGCCTTGGTATAGACCTTTTTTAGAGGTGAAGAAGGGTGAGGCTACTCCATTGTTGAGAATTGAAAAAGAAACCGAAGTGATGGAGTCCATTATCCATTTAATGAAAGTAACCTCAAACCCGAGGTGAGTGAGAAGGAGCCGGATGTAGGATTGATTTACCCAGTCGAAGGCTTTGGAGAGATCAATCTTTAAGATGGTGCCCTTGGCTTTTGTGGTCTTCAGGCTATGAACTCCATCCTGAGCAATCCCTATTGCTTCATGGATTTGACAACCTTCAAGGAACCCAAACTGTTCTTTTGACATAGATGATGAGAGGAGGGGCTTCATTCGAAGGGTTATAACTTTAGCTATGATTTTGTAGATGCAGTTACAGAGTGAGATGGGTCTGAAATCATCAAAGGAGAGAGGATCATTCACTTTGGGAATGAGGGCTATAAAGGTGGTGTTTAGTGGGCTATGTATTTTTCCATTTAATCTGGATTCCTCTATGACTTTGAGAATATCGCCTCCGATCAGATCAAAGAAGCCCAAATAAAATTTCATTGACCATCTGTTTGGGCCTGGGATTTTAACTTTTTGAAAGCTTTGAAGGGTGTCTTTGAGTTCGGCTTCAGTGACTTTTTCATATAGGTGTCGGTTCCCTGACTCATCCACAAAGCTAGGAAAGTAGAGGTCCATTTTTATGATATCATTTATGTTGTCCCTTCCATCCTCTTTGAATAATGTTTGAAAGTGTCCCCTTCCTAGATTTGGTAGCCCTTCAAAGGAGGTGACTGATTTTTCCTCCTGATCCTTTAGGATCCAAATTGTGTTGGTAGTTTTTCATCCTTTGGCAAAGGCATGGAATAAGTTGGTGTTCTCGTCCCCATTTGCTAGCCAAATTGTCCTACTTTTAAGTCTCCGGGTTGCTTGTTGGTCTGCCATTATTTTCCTTCATCTTCCCTCTAGGTTCCTCAAATTTTCATGTGAAGCTTCTGAGGAGAACCCGGATTCAATCTTGATAAATTACCTCCAGCTGGTCCTCAATGCTTTTGATTTCTCGCTCTTCTTCTTTTTGTTTTGTTTTTTCCCATGGAGTGGCCAATTTTTTTATTTTTTTTTAAATTATCTATGAATTAGATGGTTGTCGAAGTTCCAATAGTATCCTGTAAAGGGGTCTAGTTTGATTTTACCAACATTTGGAATCTTTCTTCCTTGAGCCAAGTGGAGTTGAATTTGAAGGGGTATGTCCGATTTTTTGGGGGGTCTTCAACTAGAAACCAGACCAGGGATTGATCTGATTCCCCCTCACTTCCAATCCATTAGTGGTATTGGAAAGGAATCATCGACATCGATTTAGTGATCAAGAAGCATTCTATTCTTTTGGCCACATGAGCCTCCCCAACTCTTAAATTCCTCCATGTGGAGAGAAATTTGACTGGTGCGATATCAATAAAGCCTTTGGAAGCCAGGAGATGGCTAAAAAAATCTGCTTGGGGTTCTGGGTGTGCCGAGGAACCCCAACTTTCCGCTTCCCCTAAGGATAAGTTGAAGTCACCACCAATTATTATATTTTCCGCCTTCAACAGCTCCTTGTTAAACATAATGTTCCAGAAAGGGATCATGTCTGTGTGTGCCCCATGCAAGTTGGTTATTTTAATCTCAAGTCCAAGTCCTACTTGTACCTCAATCCCCAAACAAGAGTTAGAATCCCATGAGTTCAAGAGCTTTATACTTCTGGTGCACCAACCGACGGATACACCTCTCGATCTTCCTCGGGCGTCCAATCCCAGGAAAGCCCATCCCGAGAAGAGAGTAGAGAGTGCTTTTGTGGCTGAAAGTTCGTCTGCTAAGGTTTCTTGGGAGAGAGCAACATCAGGTTGGTGCATAGTTACCAACCTCTTCAAAGCGGATTTTTTGTGGGGGATCGCTAAACCCCTACAATTAAAAGAGAGGAGTTTCATGGAGGAACCCCTGCAAGGGATTTTGTTGCTCTAAGAGCCTCGAGGAGAGACTGTTGTCAGCCTGAAGAAATGTCCATTAGTGCATGGGATTTTGCTATGGAGAGATGGGACGACCTACATTGGACCTTTTTTGTTTTCAGTGGTTCCAGAGTAGGGCCAAGACCTTTGGGGTCTGAGGTAGGGATAGAGATCGATCTGTTGTGGATGATCGAGTTCTCAGATCCCTTGGGGGAAGGTTCCTCGAAGGAACAGGAGGTTGGGGAGTAAGGAGGAGAGGTCACCCGAGGGAAGAAATCATCCAACGAAGGTGAAGGGAGGGAGGAGGAGGTGAAATGGGGTTTTAAGGAGACAATGTTTGTGAGGGGGAGGATCTGGGGTGAAGGGATGCAGTCTTTTAAAAGAAAATTGAAAGCATTTAGCATACCATTTATAGGGCAGGGAAAATAAAGTTACATACCGAAGAAGTTGTCAATCAAATGTTGAGGTGTTGTCTCCTGAATGCGATCTGGGTGCACCTCATCTCCAACTGTCGGAACAAGAGCCAAAGCATCCTTGGTCGACACCAGTTGTTTAGCTGTCAAGGAGACCAGGAGAGATTTCAAGGTGGGGGAATGGGTCCCCACCGAGTTTGACACTGAAGAGGAAGATTTTCCCTTGGTGGCCTCATGTCGCTCACAGCCTGGCTTGTTGGCTTCATGTGTAAGGTGTCTGGAATGCCCTCGAACAGATTTTTTGCAGTCTATAACAATGTGGCCATATTCCTGGCATCTTTTGCAATGGAAGGGCACACCTTCATAATTTAGAATTTGAACCCTTGTATGCCCCAAATATTTTAGGTTGAGGTATTCTTGTAACCCATCGCTAATGTTTAGAGAGTCCAGGATTCTAGCCACTGCCATCTCACCCGAGTCTAATAATCCCATATCTGCAGTTAGGTACTCTCCCAGAATATTTCTAATTGCTTGAAAACAACTTTCTGACCAAAGATGTAGAGGGAGTCTTGGTAGACATACCCAGATCAGAATGGAGTCCAGTTTCTCACTGGCAGCATCAAAGGTGGGGTTCCAAAGATTCATTAGAACTGGGGAAGAGTCGATTGCCCAACTTTTTTGGAGTGCAACCATGGCCTGAGAGGGATCTGCGAAGATAATCATAAACCAACCTCTAGAGAGGCAGAAGATACTGGGCAAAGAAATGGAATTCGAGCCCTAGTTTGATGCAACCCAGGCTCTCAAGGTTTTTTCGTTGAATTGTTGGCCATAGGATTTCCTGACTAGTGTTTTTTCTGCCATTACAAAGACCCCGTCCATAGAAAGGTCTTCACCCAGGATGAAGTTAGGGTCTGCTTTGGATGACCCTAGGCATTTGTTCTGCTTCCTTCTTCTTGGCCCTGTGGTGCCTTGAGCTTCAAAATCTGAATCGTAGGGAGCACTTCAGCCCGAAGCCCCACTTTGGCTGAAGTCCCAGCCTTTGAGGTTGTAAGGGTGTATATTTGCGGCGACAAAACCTCTCTCCAGCTCCAAGGGAGCATGACCTAGGGAGAAGTCTCGATTCACATAGGGGAGGTAGAAATATGTAGAAAAGTATTGGCCCAACACTTGGTCCTACACAACCCCAAATCTCGGGTCTTCAAAGGTCACTTCCGGCAAAGTCTCGGGGTCAACCCCCAGTTCCCCCAACCCCTTTCTAGTCATCAATTTTACTGTAGGATCCGGGAACGTCCAAGAGACTGTTGATGGGGATGGCAGAGAGAATAAGTCGCATTGGGCAGAAGAGAAAGAACCTTTGAAATCATGTGATGGGAGTGTGTTGCTGGAGAGCGAGGTAGTAATGTGGCTAGAGGAGATGGGAGCCATCTTGATGCAGGAGCATCTCTCCACATTAGCCAACCAACCAGCCAGCCACGTCAGCGAATTCAAATCGCGTGTTGAAGAGAGGCGTAGTCCTCATTTAAAATTTGAATGAATGTAATTAAATGTTTTAGGTTTTTGAGCCGTGAAGCCGTGCCTTTACGCAGGCTGTAGGTAGATAGGCCTTTAATGTTTTGTAAGGTTGAGATCTAGATCCGATTTTTGGACTAGACAGCCCTTTTAATGCTATTGAATAGGGTAAGTAGATTGGAGGGAAGAGCTCGAAGAGCCCCCTCAAGTAAAATATCTTTTGGGGTCTCATTTTGTAGTAGTTATCATAGAGAAGAGAAGAGAAGAGTCGAGACCTTGTTACAGGTCATGCTCAAGAACACCTTGTACAAACAGGCATTTTCCATTTAATATAAACAATAATTTTTCCTGCATATTTCTGGTGTTTAATGAATGTCTGTGAGTGTTCTTTATATGTTGTGAATGTACGTTATGTTTATGCATTTGCAGGAGTTGTTTTGGTTTTAGGCTTGAGAGGTCTTTGGGGCTTCACACCAGGAGGATGTGAAAAAACGTTGTGGGTTCTGATAGTTGTGCATAGAGGGTTCATTTTTGAACTATGCGGAGTCAGACAGAGGCATGCCGGGTGGGCACAGAAGCTGAAAGCGACAACTCGGGAGAAAGACCTATGGGCATAGTGATGCAGTGAGAAGAACTTTGTTGTGAGTTCAGACAGAAGCCAGAATTACTAAGAATTCTAAGAGCTCTGCCAAGTGGGCATTGAGCAGGAGTAAGGAGGACACAGAAGACATAACTGTTGGACGTTCTGCAAGAAGATACTCTGCAGGTGGGCATTGAGCAGGTGTGCATATAGGCATAGGAGAAAAGAACTTTTTGAGTTCTGTAATTTGAAGAAGAGTCCAAGAAGAGGGATCTTCGCAGGGTTGTTGAACATCCCGAAACTCTCAGAAAAAGGTTGCTTGAGCCGAGGGATAGCCAGAAGGGCATCCAAATTTTCCATTTGCAGGAGAAGAGGAAGCACTAAGTTCCTTATAAGTCTAGGCAAGGATAAAGCTCAGGATGGATAGCACTTTCTTGCGTGCAGAGACTCTGCAAGGAGTGCAGGAGTTGTGGAAACCTCTTAAGGTTTTAGAGAAGGTCAAGCTTAGGAGGGCGAGTGATTTTACACACAAAGTCGTAGCTGTAAGGAGTGCAAAGGCTACAAAACTCCTTGAAGAGTTCAAATATTTTAAAGCTCAGGAAGAACAATGCTTTTATACACGCAGGTGAGAACTCAATTCGTGGAGCTCGCAGGAAGAAGAACTCAAGGTTGAGACCCTTGAGAATTTGGAAAAAATCTTCCAAGTCCTGGAAGAAAGCACAGAAGTTCCAGAGGTGCACAGCAGCTGTCATATCATAGCCAAAGAACCCGACAGCCATCAGATCTGTCGAGAGTTGCGAGGAAGTTAAACCCTCATACAACAGAGCAGAGGAGACGAAAGTCCCGAAAGGCATTGGCACATCAGGATATTTGCGTTCAGGATATCGGAGGTCCTGACAACGAGAGGTCGAGACATTACAAGTCCCAAAATAGTGAAATAATCACAGACGTTGATTTGAGGAAGGACGCGTGTCACACGATCGTCCATTTAGGAGATTCGGGCACCGGGACTCATAGAGGTGAGCTATTTTTGACTTCGCATCTGGCGAAGCCCCGAGATCTGATCTAGACCGTCTATCCATTTGGGACATGTGGCGGAGATCAAAGAATCCACCGGGATTTCGGTCACCTGGGATTCGGGAGGACAGAAGAGTTTTGTATCTGGATTCGAGATACTGCGAAGTCTGAAACCCCGACAAGGCGGAAGGTTCCATTACAGGGCCAACTGACGTCACTTCGGGAAATTGGGAATCGAAACTTTGGGAGTTTCGAGGACAAGGCATCGAAGTATTTCGGTGTTTTAATACCCGAAATAGCGAAAGGAGGAGAGAAGGCCTGGACAAGCTCCATATCGGCATTTTGCATATCGACATTTCGGGGGTATAGAGGACAAGAGGTCGAGCGCTTGGGTTGTGAAACCCCAGAATAAGGTTAGGGTCATATGTGAAGTGGACGTGTGGACCAAGACTTAGACCTGAGGGCTAGTCATTGATAGAGGCGTTTTGACATATCGGAAGATCGGTGATCGGGAGATCGCAGGAACAATGGTTCTCGTGACATCGGGAATTAAGAAACCCCGAAGTCCGAAATTTCATTTCTTGTTGCAGGGAAGAGGGAGTGGTCGTTAGTGCAAGACCGCCGAGGACAACGAAAGGACCTGTGGATCTGATTTTAATGTTGATTCCAGCAGGGAGTCAAAAGAGTCGCTCCGGCTCACTTGGTGATTGAACGATCCTGTGAGAGGATGTAGAGTGCCTCTGGGCGTCTGCATCACATCTGTGCCGAGAATCTATTGTCCCAAGTTTATCTTCCAAGCCAAAAAGAAGAACCTGAAATTGAAGCTGGGAAGAAGCATTTTACCCTAGAGAGCTATGAGAAGAATTCGTTCTGGGGGATCACAGAAGACGAAGAAGGTAGTAGAGTTCCCAGAGGGGTCGCTGTGGACAGTTGTAACCAAGCGGAAGTTCATGGGCTATCAACTGTTCCCATCTAGGGAGCAGCTCGCTCGAATCTGGTGACAAATCAACCTCATCCTCATAAGTAGCCATAGGATCACCCTTTATGATTTTACAGGCCAGCCACACCTTTGCACCAAGACTGTTCACCAACTGACCAAAACCTCTTCAGGAGAGTAGGGCGTCAGAAAGGGATCAAGAGGGTTTTGAGAAAAAACGTTAAACTTGGGCGTGAAGGATCTGTCCTATGGTCATGTTAGGGAGTAGCTCATGACCGAAGGGTGCAAGCCATAGACCTCCCGACTCCTCATAACCGCAAAGCCCCATTCTAAACCTCTTTTGTCGAAAGTACTCTCGTTTCTCATCCTTTACTGAGATCACCAGTTTGATAATTCTTATTTTCCTTTATATTATGATCGTTTGTCTATGTCATAAATTTATAAATTTATGTTTGATATAAACAAATTAGTTGTGAATTAACATTATTAGTTGATCAAAAATCTTTCTAATATAGTATTTATATTAAACTTATAAGAGTCTATGTTTGTGACTACATGTTAATGTGACTTTCTTTGATTTTGAATTTGTCATTTAGGTATGGGGTATCTTTTTCTCCTTGAGTTGATTCATGGGATTGTTATTTCCCTTTGCCCTTTAGTTTATTGCCATATTTGACTCCTCACATAGCCATGAGAATAAATAATTTTTTTTTTTAACAAAATAAAAACACCACAATAAATCTATGGAGAGATTACAGCCAAAAATTAATCAAAGGTGTTGAATTGTATCAAATTTCTATGATATCTATGTGCTAGCAACCTAGCCTAATGATGTCTAAAGGAAAAATGTCTCAGTACTTTTGAGGGGTATATATTCTACAAAACAATCCAGATAATCTAATAACCTTACAAAACATGAAAACTAACAAAAGACATGTCTACTCTTCGCTTCTTCTAGTGTTGTGTTTCCTATTTTTGGAGTTGGCTGCTCAATTTCCATTACATCATCAAGCTAGTGCATATTCCCACTTTAAAATAAATACTATGATTTGGATATAAGTATGGTAGACCTCCTAAACCTCCCTTAGAAGGGTTCCCTTGTGATGCACCATAAAAAAAACTTGGAATATCCTTATTTATAGCCACTTTACCTTGTATAAGAGAGCTAGATTTTTCCCCCACCTTTGGGTAGGCATTTAAATATTTAAGTATTGGACATCATGTTTGAGGGGAATAGTCTCTTTATCTTCAAACATCTTTTGATTTCTAGCAAGCCATACTTCTCAGACTATGTTAAGTGGAAGTTCTCTTGTCATGGAAAATTTCTTCTTGTTACACCAGGTTTTGAAGGCCTCTTCAAGACTTCCCCTTCCCAAATATTCCTAATCCCAGTTAATCTTTCCACCTCTTTTCATACCTCCTTAGACTATGAACATTCCATCATGAGATGAACTATATATTCTTCTGCTCGGTGATAATAGTAACACCATCCTAGCCCTATAAAATTCCTCTTTTGAAGAATATCCCATGTGGGAGCCTTGTTGTGTAATCTAAACCACATAAAAATCTTTTTTTTAGTGGGATTTTAATTTCCATATAATTTCCCACCACAATATATGTTGGTATTAACTTCCTTCTTTTGTTAGTGCTTTGTAGCCTAATCTTGGAACATAAGCTATAGTTGGATTCAAAGACCAAATCAATTGATCCTCTTCTTCCTTGAACATAACATTGTTGCCTATCAATAGATCTATGTATATTTTCCATTCTTTTGCATAATCTGCCCCCAACCCAATTTCTTCCCATAATAACCCCTGCTAGTGTCAATTAGTGGACCTTGTCACATTTTCAACTTGTCTAAGACTAACCTTTATTCCTTAAGTCCTGAATCATTTGAAGGGGAGGTATATCCATGCCTTTTCTCCCTACCCAAGAGTCAAGGCCAATTTTCACTTTATTCAGTTTTCCAATTGTCCAAATCAATGAGTTTCCAACCAAGTGGAAATCATAGATAACAACTTTTCATATTATTGAGGTGTTATTTTTCTGTTTGAGGGGATTTCTGATCAAATCCTCCACTGTATTATTAGTTATATACTTATCTCTTACTATCTAAATCCAAAAACTTGTTCCTTTAATTAGCCTCCATACATTTTTTGGAGCAAGATAATTTGAAAATATAAAGGTATTTTTTAAGCCCCATCCTCTAATGGATTTTGCTAATGACAACCTTTTTCAAGAGGCTAACACTAGTCCTTTATTTTTTTGGTCTCCAAACCAGATAAACTTGTAGCATTTTTTTCTAATGGTTTCTAGAACACCTTTTGGGACCTAGGAAAGTGATATCAAGTAGGCTGGAATCACTTCTAGAACTACTTTTACCAAAACCAAACGACCTCCCCTAGACAACCATCTATTGCACTAGGTGTTTATTTTCTTCTCCACTTTAGTTATCAACCACTGCCAATCACATTTTTTATACTGATTTTTCTTTGAAAAAAACCTAGATACTTCATACTCTATTCTATATCAGTTATATTATAGGGAAAAAGCTAAGTAATAAAGTTGTTTCCCTGCTCAGATATCCCGTTAGAAAAAAGAGGATCACAAAGCAATAATATAAAACATATGAGGAAATAAAACACAAAATATACACAATACAATAGAGACACAAATATATGTGGTTCACCCAATATGGGCTATGTCCACCAAAGAAATTTTCAATCCTTCCTTTTATTGTTATCCAACAAATGAAGTGATACAACCTACAAAACACCCATTGTAACTTCATCTTCTTTTCTCACAATCTCCTCTCTTAGAAAAACAATATTCACTCTCATTTACCATGCCACAGTACAATTCCCTCATACATAAAAGAGGGTTGCCTTCTAGGGAAAAAAACCCTAACATAACTTCTATTGTTAGATCTGCAACCTAATGATGAACGGTTTAGATTGAATACAAAATTAACCCCCGCCGGGGGGGGCTCTAAAATATTTTCGAAGTACCCCCTGGATACAGATGTGGAGGGGGAAAGCCCCCCTACACCCCCTATTAAGAAATGGGATCTAAACATGGCTGAAACAAGACCTCTGAATCACAAAGATAATCAAGCTCCACAGCCAACATATCCCCCATAAGGTCATCATAAATTTTTTCATATGAACAACCAGTCTAGTTGCTTTGCAAAATAAATCCATGATACCCTTCACTAGTACATATGACCAAATTTGCGACTGTTTTTCGTTGATATTGCCACACTTATCCGTTGCAATTTCCACGAAAGATGAGATTTTTTTTCGTCGAAATAATTTCGTTGCAATATCCACGATCAAGTTTCGTTGCCAGATGAGGATGGTCTCATTAAAACATTGCCTTTGCATGATGGTAGCTCGACGACTCTCTGTTTCAGACTCGATAATGGATTTGGTCCTTTGACGAGAGACTAACCCTCACAATGTCACGATGAAGAGGCTCCCTCTTCGGATCATCAATGCCCAACTTATAGAGACATGTTTGTGGTTCATTTGGGCAATAAATGGAGAGCCTGGGTGAGTGATCTCCAAAATCCTGAGCTTGTTTTTTTCTAAGCCTCCTGCTCTTTTCCTTCACTGTCAGTTTTTTCTTAGCCTCTTTGCAGCTAACCCTTCTATTGCCCCTTTTGGTTTTTCCATAGCTCCATGAGAAAAATGACCCTCTCGATCATCTTCTGCCCAGACCCCCTAATGTAGGAGCATCTTTCCACCTCGACAGATGTGCCAACAAGTCAACACATTAGCACGCATTTGGATTAAGGGAGAGGCACTTACCCTCCCATTTTCAGAATTCGAAATATAAAATTATGTAAATTTATGTGTAAGGTCGATAAAAGTCAAAGCCATGCCTTTGGACAAGTGTGGATGGGTTCATCGAAATGATCGACTGTAAGCAGGTTTGGATCTTTGTTCCATGTAATGAGTCATAGGGATAAGGTGTCTTAACTGAGATGGTGATAGCACTAAGGTGGTGGAGAAGATAAGCCCGAGGATCCCTCTTGTAGAAAAGGAAAAAAAAGACTAGAGTTAGGGGTTAAAATGAAGTGTTAGAATAGCGATAGAGTAGTGGGAGAGAAGAAGGTTTTTTAGAAGTTCAGAATAGGAGTAGGAGAAGGAGTTCAGACTCTGTGATAGTCCAGTCTTGTACATAGTTGTAAACATACATTGATCTTAATACAAAGAAAAGAAAAATTTCTTGCATATGATGTCTATTTATGTTATCTATGGTCTTTGAATGATATCTTTGTATGTTCATATATGTTGTAGATGTATATGTTAGTTTTCATCTGTAGGATTAAGATAGACTTCTTAATCTTTGAGAGTTGTTGATTTATTTATGGATTCTTTAGGTTGTGCAAGGAGTGCACAATAGAGTCCTAAAACTTTGTGAGCCAGTGCAAAGAGTGCACATCTGAATTCTAGTTTGGGTTCAGGAAGAACGTGCCAGGAGGGCACACTAGAAGAATCATAAACTCAAGAAAGAAGCCTCAAGGTTGTTGAATACCTTTGAGGAAAGGCTATGTAGGAGATATCACAACCAAATTTACTGAATACTTTGTTTTCTCTGCAAGGTGTGCATTACGCAGGTTAAAGGGAGTTAGGCAGAGAGAACTTTCCTTTCAAAAGTTCCATAAGCTCATAAGGAAGAGTGAAATCAAGCGTTAAGGAAAGACTTGTTCCAAGTCTCAAGTTCAGAAGAGATAGTGATTGAAGGTTGAAGCCTATAAGACTTTTAAGGTTCTCAAAGTCTTGAGGATCATAGTGTTCAGAGGAGGAGTTGAGGATTTAAGTTACCTCGCAGGAACAAAGCTCAGGAGGAGTAGTGGTTCCAAGCTTCGAGAGGAGGCCACTTAGAAAATTTTCTAAGTCTCAAAGAGTTGAAGCGTTCAAATGTGGAACACAGAGATTCAAAGAAACCAAAGGAATATAAAGGATCAAGATTCTCCAAGGAGGAGTCGAATAATTTCAGACCGTTAGACCTTGAATAATTCACACACTGGTTAGTCACGAGGATCCTTCAGAATTCGCAACTCAGAAGATTTGAAGTGAAGAGAGGTGAAAATATCTGAAGCCCAGAGTCTGAAGTGAATCTAGACCATCAGATCTAGAGGGACACGTGGCAACGGATCACGAACTTCGAATAAAAGCATTTGGGATTTCAGTTGAGAATTGAGATTCCCGAAACCCGAAGTCCAAAGTGAATCTGGACCATCAGATCTAGAGTGACATGGAGAAAATTTGTGGATTCCAGTTGAAGACCCAATGTGAATCTTAGTCATCTTATTCAGGTGGACACACGACATAAATCCGTGCACTTCAAGGGAAAGTGAAGGTTGAGAATTGAGATTTACAAAGTCCGAATCCCCAGAGGAGATCTCGATCGTTGATGAAGAATGAGGCCGAAGGACCATTGATCTTGTTGGAAAGGACAAGTCCCAAAGCGGAAGAAGAGTTGTTGATTGAGGAAGACACATGGTAGAAGATGTATCGTTGCTGAGAAAGTAAGGTTTGAGAGTTGAAAACTTTGAAACTCGAAGAGAGAAATCAATCATGACCATTGATTTATAGGGACAGGTGTCAATAGATCTTCCACTTCGGAATATTTTCATGTGGAGGAAGCAGAGAGTTGAGACTTGAAACTCCTAAAGCCCAAAAGGAAAAATCAATTGTAGTCGTTGATTTGAAGGGGGGGGGTACGTGTCGACAGATCGTGGAGATATGGGATCGTGCGTGAAAGGAGGAAAGAAGGGGGGAAATAGAATAGATCTCAATCGTTGAACAAGAAACATCATCGAGGTCAGAGGATCGACGGTCCAGCTGGATTGCGAGGCCAAAACATGCTCGGGCGTTAAAAACCTGAGAGCGGGCCGCAATTGAAACCACAATATTGGAAAAGGGACGAGTGGCGATTGGAGGTGAGTTGCGGGGAGAAAAGAGGGTTGGTCTCAAACCACTCTTGGTCGCGCCTGCAATGACATATTTACATGAGGTCATAGCCCAAGGGCACATGCGAGGAAGGGGCCTAAAACTTGACATTTTAGAAGCGCGCAGGAAAGAACCCGCGGATTTGACAGAGCCTACACAAGAGAAGGAAAGGGGACCTTAATTTGAATGATCCTAGACCGAGAGGTTGCGCAACCCCGAGGAGAGAAGGGGGGTTTGTATCACCCCCTACCCCCCCCTCTATTCATCCAACTCGGGCTACGAAAGCGACAATGGAAGTGGTTGAACCCTATGCAAAGTTCATCTCGGATGAAGACAAAGGAAGAATGGTAAAGCTGGAAGAAGAAGTTCGGAAACTAAGAGAGCTCCACGATGATGAGGAGGATGAAGCTCAAATTGGTAATTTAATTCCAGATTTGGGCTGCTCTCACTATTGCAATTAAAAATTCTTCGAGACCCTTGAATTATATTGGGAAACCAAGACTTTGGTGTCCCTAGGAATGCTCCCCAAGGAGCAATATTTTAGACAACTAAAATCTCACCAAGAGGCTCTAGAGATTCAGACTGCTTACGTTGTTGAAGTCATCACATGGTTAGCTAATCGGCAGGGAGGAAATTTCGTCCCCCCTGAGCGCAACTATGATAAGGCCGAAGGTTCCAAGGCTTCTGCTGGCCGTGAGGCAGTGGCCCTTACAGGATCCCAGGTTCCTAATGCCAAATGATTTTAGGTTCTACCTCTATTCTTATCACGTTTGGACATCTAGGCTTCTAGTTTTCAGTTTTTTCAGTACATGCTTATAAATCCTATGAGACAAAATAGTTTAAAACAACTTAAAACCTAGCTTCCTCACTGGGGAAAACACACTTTTTTTCTTTTTTTCCTCAGGACCCAAATGCTATCATAGTATATGGGCTCCTGTATCTACTATATATCTTTGTGTACTCTATGTTGATATGAATATAAGTCTTTTATTTACAAAAAAAAATGGTATTAACTAATTATTATTTTTTTCTTATTAGTCCCCGCCCTTCAGGCTGTAGGGATTCATTGTAATTGACTTTCCAATTTCTGCACACAAACCGATGCAAAAAAAAAAAATTAACGAAAGTTTTTATGCATCCATACAATTTTCTTGCTCATTTATCCTAAGTTTTCATATTTGACATCTTATTTGGCCTCTTCCCGAGGAAGAGGCCCATATTTTCTATGAAAACCTTAGTTTAAAACATAGGTTCTATTCTAATTTGTTTGGATATCAAGTAATGTTAGCCATGAATCTAACATCACTTCCTAGCATTAAATGTTTGTTGGGTTTTTCCATTTTCCACGGTGCCATAAATGATGGATGTAAGAGTTAAAAATTTAGCCCCATATCAAGGCACCATAAATGATGGATGTCAAGTGTCCAGCTACTACTCGTTGTCACTAGCTCACTGTCAACTCCCTAAGTTGGATGATGTTGAGCTTCCACCTACACAGCCCTGTTGAGCTTCCACCTACACAACCATGCAAAAACTACGGTGATATACTCTCTTAAAATGTAAGGAACTTACCAGGTAAGAACTTACCAGCTAAGGAGTGTCTGCTTCAATTTCGGGTTAAGACCAAGGGAGATGTCACTTTCTTATAAACTCTACAGTAGCGAGCTACTAATGGAGATTTTCTTTCTGGACATTTGATCCCTTTTGGGCCATGAGATCTCGGCGTGCCAAACTAACAGAGGCTGGAGCATACTTAGATTCAACCTAAGCTAGGGAATTATCTTGGGCATACACATTAGCCTACCAAGTCGCTAGCTTCCCCTTCTCCAAAAGTGAATGTCTTTGTTCAAGCTGGAGCATAAGAGGATGTCGGGTACGAAGCAAGATATGGTCCTTTAACTGGAAGGGATTTTGGGCAAGGTAATAGCTATCTATCTGAAAGGGATGTTACTGGCCTAAGATATGCCTCTGTACCTAGAGATTCTTATGGACATCCTATTGGTGAATCTGGATCCAAGCAAAGGTATGCTCCTAGCTATGCTTATGGGTACGCTATTAGGTTTGCTACTACTGGTGTTATTGACGGTTCTACCGATGGTCCTAGCCATGCTGTCACGTTGTAGTTGCCTTACTATGCTTTCTTTACTTATGCCTATGATGCCTACACTGACGCCGCTTATGATGCCTTTATCTATGCCTCTACTACCCGTGCCTATGTGAGTGCCTCTGCTTTTTCTCTTGTAGTTGTTCCAACTTAGCCTTTAGGTGCTTATCTAGAGTTGTCCCATCTAGTAATAATAGATGTGCATATTTTCCCTCTGAACCGACTACTGAACCAACAAGATAATCTATTGGTTCTTGGATTGGATCAATGGAGCCCACTAGTAGAAGGTATTCTTAATCTGGACCTTTAACTACTCATCCTAGACTTGGATCTGCCTTTGCCTTTTCTCCTATCTCTGCTTCTCCCACAACTGGCTTTGGTGAAGTTACTGTCAATGTTGCTCACACACATTGCTCACCATCTTACAGAGTCATCAGTCATGGCTGCCCAGAACCAGTTGGAGTTGGGTTCTCTACCAGCCGTACCCAAATTACATAATCCAACATGTGATGTAACTGATGATAACAACATTGAGAACATAGACGATTTCACAAGTGATCGGTGCCGAACTAGAGTCCCGATGGTATCAATCTTGGCCTGCAATCAAAGAAACCAAGGGGAGAAAAATGAGGAGGGGTCCTTCGAGCTCAGAAACCAAGGAGGATGGAAAACTATGCCTTTTATCATAGGTGAACTACTACCCACATTACTGTCATTAATGATATATTTTCTATAGGGTATGTGTATTTCTCTTTATCTACGTATGGATCTGCTTATGACTATGGGTTTGTATCTCGACCTCTATCTATATAATATACTTATGCACCTGCCCTTGCTTATGCATATTATTCTAGGTATACTAATGGTAGATATGTTGTTGGCTATACGCATAGATCTAGAGGAGATGATGTTGTCGTGCCTCTGTTGCCTTTGCCTATATTGCCCTTTCCTTTTCCATAGTAGGTGCTCTAGCTGATGCTTATTCAACTAGACCAACTAGATAAGTCAGTGAAACTACCTCTATAGGTGACTTTTCCTTAGTTGTTGATGGGTATGCATATGGATTTGGATCTCCCTATGCCTCTGCCCATGCTCTTGCCTATGCTCTTAGGTATGCTTCTAGGTATGCTTAATCGAGGCTCCCAATCAAGATGCGACAAGGATATGGAAATGAAACTACGATGACAATACTCTCTTAAAGTCTAAGGAACTTACCAGTTAAGGAGTGCCTACTACTTGCTTGTGAACTTTGCAGTAGTGTGCACAACCCATTCAGCCTCACACACAACAGTCCGCAGTAGAATAAACAACACAATAAGGCGCATTTTCATAGCCTGGTGTTCTCTGGATTTGGTGGTACTATAATGATCTGAGAATTGACACGTCATTAACAAATGCATGCATGTCATACGTGTTATTTCATTAAGTCTGCTTATAATGTTATTTCACTATAACCCTAATGTTGTGTCACTGTCAGATTTTGAATACTTTACAAATTAACTATTTACACAAGTCAAATTTGTCGTTAACAAGTGCATGCATACTATAACACTAATGTCGTGTCACTGTCTAGATTTTGAATACTTTACAAATTAACAATTAACTATTTACACATGTCAAATTTTTTAATTGGTTATTCGACTAATCATTGTGTTGATCATCCAACTTTATATGGATAAGAAGTAAGTTTGCCTACAATAATCATTGATCTACATACTAGATCAGGTATCTACGGCCATGAAAATTTCCCACTCAGAAATTATGGCAATCCACCAGTAGTGTCACATTGCAAGTCACCATTAAAAAATACTATACAGTGCTCAGCCAATGCTGGAATGTTTATTCATCTAGTTACAACAAATTAATTGGATATAACGTCTCTGGGCTTTGTATATTCCAACAAAGATTCAACTGTTTGTTAATGGCTTTACTTAGAAAACCACCCAAGCCTAACGCACAGGCTATACATGAAGGAACGCTCTGATTCTGTAGATTTCACTTCACCACCCAAGCACTCGGCCCGTAACAGATTGTGGGTATAAAGTATGTGGGAATTCCAAAGAACCAAGTGCCCACGAAACCACTCAAATTCCTACAATCTAGCAAGAATTGAACAATAAATACATAGATGATATTTACTAACTCTATTTGGAATGGGATATAGTGGCCAACATCTCTCTTACTATAGCCCTCAATTTTCTCTGGTTCTATTGAAAGGAAAGTCAAAGCATACACTGGTGAATTATCTGAAAATATAAAATATATAGAGTTTACATGAAAATAAAGTATATTAAATGTTTTTAAGTAGGTCATTACTCGCACCGCGGCCAAGGCCTTTTAGGATCTCTCTTCTCTATGCTTTGTATGCAGCGTGTAGTGAGCATTTTGTCAGGCTAGTTCTTCTTAAATCTCAAAGCTCCTTATATGTTTGCTTCTGCAATCTCAAAGCTCGACACTATTAAGAACTCGTTCCAACACCTGCTAGTTCTTTGCTGGTCCTTGGCCCTTTCCTATATACTCAGATATTCCTGGCAGGGACTTGTTGCTCTGCAACTCCCCTTGTTTAGAAAGAAAAGGAAAATAAAAATACAAAAATTGTATCTCTACCTTTACCTTGTGACCAAGCCAAAGATCTACGCATGTAGTTTTATGCATGCAATTGCTTTTTTCTAAGCCAACATGGTTTTTAACTTAGACTTTAAGTGTAAAAAACCATTAATGCAAATCTTTACCTCTTTTGAATTCTCTAAATTTCCAAAAAAATATATATATGGTTTTTAACTTAGACTTTGAGTGTAAAACACCATTAATGAAAATATTTACCTCTAGATATAGCCGTGTTTTGAATTCTCTAAATTCCCAAACAAACATAGTAGGATTAAAAAAAAAATTGTACTTATTTTAATGAACTTGATCATTTAACAATAAAATAGTATTATATTTTTTATAAAAATTGTTTAATTATTTTATTTTTTAATTTATTTCAATCATCATATATTAATTGATTTTGGTCAAATTTTTATTAATTTAAATTTTACTTTATATTTATATTTGTATAGTTAAATTACTCCATTTTTATATTCCCCTTATCATATATATATATATATATATATATATATATATATATATATATATATATATATATATATATATATATATATATATATATATATACCTCAAACTTACAAATTACAAACCAAAAATATGTAAACCAAATCAAACAAGCAGAGTTGCAGAGCAACAAGTCCTTGCCAAGATGGAAACACTTTGATTTCAGAGAGAGTTTTAACAGTAACTAAGACCAAGGCCCCTGGTTCATTGATGATGTCGCATTTGTGAAACTTTCCATGAACGTTGTTGCCAAGAAGATGGAAACACTTTGATTTCATAGAGAGTTTTAAAAGTAACTAAGACCAAGGCCCCTGGTTCATTGATGACGTTGCATTTGCGAAACATTCCATGAACTTTTGTGAGTTGGTTTCTCAGCTTTCAAAACTTTAAATGAACATTTAGCACTCAATGGCATTGAAGTTTGTCTAGTTTGTTGCTACAGTTGTGCAACTTGATGCAAAATGTTTACCATCCTTCATATTTAGAAACAATCCCTACGATCAATAATTTCTAGTGCTTAAGGTTTGCGGTAAAACATGGCAAGGAATACTTGTCATGTCTTATGAAGAACATATGAAGAACATAGATATGTCGCTTTCTGTTATTGACTAATAATGTAGGTTTTATTTCAAGGCTATGTATTAGGGCTTGCACGAAGGAAAAGATGAATAGAAAGGGTCATCCTCAACACGTTTCTTCCTCATTTGAAAGTAGAATCTTCCAATTGTATAGCAAATCACTTAAAATCTCAAAATATAGGATAGTTTTGACATTATTCTCCGGTACTTATCAATGTTGGTAATCCATGTTTAAAGTTTGACCCTTTGAGCATGATTTCTTGTTATGCTTCTTTTCTTCTATTGCAGGGAAAAGGATCGGGGAAGTAGAAGTGTTTGCAAGGTTTCTTTTGTTTACTCTTTTTACAACCTTAGATATATGTCCACGTTTTGGGAAATCAATCTATGTTTCGCCAGATTTAGCTAAGAATTGATAACTTCTACCTTCTAGCATTTGATTTTGAAATTGTGTAGGGTGAAACATTAAAATTTGGTAGAGATTTGGTTGTAACGGCTCCGATGTCTTTGCCTCCGGGGTTTAGATTTCATCCCATGGATGAAGAACTAGTAGCTTATTATTTAAAAGTTAAAGTTCATGGTTGGAAGATAGAGCTTGAGATTATTCCTGATCTTGATATCTACAAGTGTGAGCTGTGGGACTTGTTGGGTATGTTACACGATCTTTGTTGTTAATTGTGAATTGTGTTCTGAATATTGAGTGATCTGAACCCTGTTCAATAGAATAAGAATGCTTAGTGTTTCTTGGTCAATTTCAATATACTGCAAAAAAATTTCTCAATACAACCCTGATGCCCTTACTGTCTAATTCTCAGATTAAGAGTTTGTCGTGACAATTAAGATTAAGAGTTTTCTTTTACTTCGTTGTCTAATTGTCAAGCTACGATCTATGCAAGTTCTTTGCCTTTGTTCTCAGATACTTCAGGTAAGGATATCGTAATTCCCAACAAATTACATTAGATTAAATTTTAATCTTTTCGTTAGAGGCCACTTAGTTTAAGAATTTGAAAAAAACAATTAAATTCAAATGGCACATAATGTTGAACACTTGGTGTATATACCAGTTTATTAAAGAAATCATAAGTTTATAAATAAGTTTACTCATAAAATGATACCAATTGCAAATTTTTTTTATTGTTGAAATTTTTATGAATTTCATTTGTCGTTGAATTCAAATATGAACGAAAACCAACAGATATAGGCCACCAATGCAAGGATAACAATCCAATAATTGAACATGTCCTCCATGTAGATAATTTTTTTTAATTTTTAAATTTGAGTGATAGGGATTATGTGCCTTTGTGATTGGACAAGGGTAGCAGTAAAGAAAATTGGGAATGCAAATGATAAATAGAGCAGTTTAATAATAGTGTGGCATGATGGTGGGTGCGGACAACAGAAATCAAGACGTGTTCTTTGTACATCACAAAACCTCAACACTTCTTTTATTTAAGTGGACACATGGCGACCTTTGTAATCCATTGAATGCAATATAGTCCAGGGTTCTCAACTAAAATTTGATGTGCGAGATTGAATCCCATGTGTAAACACTGTGATGAGCTGATAATCCTCTTGAAATAGAGCCAAAGATGATAGGAATTTGTTAATTGCCTACATTACCACAGTCGATAGGTGGAAGGTTTTTGCACAGAGGTGTTTCTGCAGTAGTGCTTGCAATTCTCTCTGGCGTGAATGTCTTATCGTGACTTGCAAAGGGAATACGAGCATATTCCTAAGTGACGGGTTAGTAGTTTTACCTTGAGCAGCGTCAGAAGCCTTGGCAAAAACAACTATGAGGCATACGCTGCAGCCATAGTCGTGGATGGAGCAACCAAAACCACTTTCCCCAAGAATCCTCCACAAGATACTGAAAATGAGTTCTCATATGAAGACGATATCTGGTAAGCAAAGGATTTAAGAATATTCATATTTATGATCTTCCGGTCTGGGACATATTTCCGCGGAATAAAATTTTTATAAACAAATACATTGATTGTGTGGAAATTTTATCAAAGAACAATTATGGGCTTCATAAAACAAAAATTGCTAAAGAGAAAACTCATCTGGATCATTTGCCCAAAATGATAATTTACTGGTTTTCCCTTCATCTACGTCGCCTGAGGGGGGTAAATATGAATCGCCCTGGATGAATACCTTCAGTGCCGAAAATAACTTGGGAGCCTCTAGATTCTCAACGGGATTGAATGATATGATATTATACAATAATATATCACCAGTATAGCAAAGAGATGCCTGCAATTATGATTGTGGTTCAATCAACATATATTAGAGGATCAGTTTCTGCTTTATAAAAAAACCAATTAGATGATGCTACCAGAACAATAAAAGTGACTTATTATCTGGACAATGAATTGAAATCCATCTTGTTGATTGAAGAGGCGTTCTTTTAACTTTTTATGATATCAAAGATTATAAATCATGAATTAAAAGCCATCATGTCGATTGAATAGTTCTTGTAATTCTGGATCCCAATAAATGTATGGACAATAATTCTCAATTCTCTTTAGGCTAGGATCTAAAATCCAATTATTTATTATCATAGGCGGTCATTGTAAAGAAACATAAAATTCTCTCTTGGCTGGAAGGGCCACTGCAACACCCATTGTGGGTAGAAGTTATATGCCTTCTATTTATTTTGTACATGAAGCATTTGTAACCAAATTAGATTAGAAATCATGACTAGTTGGTCACAGGTCTTCTTACCGGATTTTATTGTTGCAGATTAAAGAAGAAAACCTGACCTGTTGTCTTTATTTTGCAGATTAAAGAAGAAAATCTGACCTCTAGAGCTTTCTTTCTTGCCCGAAATCCTCCCTGAACTCCCTATAAACAGGATAGTGACTGTTGGCTTCAAAAGGAACCGATTAGCAGCATTACAGAAGAAACTGCATTGAAAAGGGAACTTTTCCTCTTCACCCAACCCAAGTGCGTGGTACCATCAGTCGTAGGATCTAGAAAGAATCAAGGTCATCAGAAGCTATCGTTTAGGCCAACCCTTGAATTGAACGAAACTACATTAATGGATGCAAAGTTGATGATGAAGGGATACATAGATGAAGGGAGTCTTTATGGAATGGAGTCCACTAGATGATTCACTGCACTCACGACCATTGAGTGACACGAATCTTGCATGGTTCTCAACCTCCTCGACTGGGCACGTAACCGTAGAGAAGAACCTCACAACGGAAGTGAAAACATGAGGGAAAACATTAAATGTTAACTAACTAATGCTATCTCTAAAGATAACATTAGTTCACCTGGAGATATATACATGTTAAAGTAGCCATCATTTCGTAAGTTCAGATAAAAAACTTTGCAGATCTTGTCCCTATGCCTCGGGAAGAGGCCAAATAAGAGCACAATTTGAAAACTTACGATAAACAATCAAATTTGTTTTTGGATATTCCATAAAACTTTAAAAACTTTGATTTAAAATGGTTGGTGCTGCTTTGTTTTGTGTGCATAACTAATAGTTTAGCTAAAAACTATTTACTAATAACTAATAGTTTAGCTAAAAACCATTTACTAATAACTAATAGTTTAGCTAAAAACCATTTACCAATAGTCCTCCAGCTGGAAGGGCAGGGACTAATAAACATATACTTACATAAATTTAACAATTATGCATTATCATACAACTTTATAATTCAGTCACAAAACTAGTGGTTATAGTTAATATTTTCCTCACGGGGTATATGGTGACTTCTTTTCTTAGTTTGACTTTCTATAAATTTAGCAATTTAACTAATTCGAGTGGAAATGCAAAGTTACTTTTGCAAGTTGTTTTTTCTCACATGAGAGTGCTCTTATCTTTAACTAGTAAGAAAGCATTATTTTATGAAAAAAGGTAAAGAATACTTGCTATGGGATTTGTGTCAATTGTAAGATTGGTAAATTTCAAATATAAAATATTTGATGAGGTTTGGGATAATTCAAAATTTTCAATTTTTGTTTTAAATTATTATATGGATATTTTGATAGTATTTGTAAATAAATGAATTTATTAATTTATGTTATACATTTTATTTGTATTTTTTTTTAGTGTGGTTATGAAAATTTATTTAAACATAAAAACTTATTATTGAATTGAATTGAATTTTTTTATTTTTTATTTTTTATTTTTTATTTGTAAATTATTTTTATTTTAAAATATTATTATAAATAATTAACAAAACTTATAAAATTGTGATATACTATTTTGTATTTTTTATTTGTAAATTATTTTTATTTTAAAATATTATTATAAATAATTAACAAAACTTATAAAATTGTGATATACTATTTTGTATTTTCAATTGCATAATGATTTCACTTTAAAATTACTATAAATAAATAACAAAGATAAAAAAAAATCTTAACAATAAATAATAAATTTATAAATATATACATTTTATTTATTGCTATATACATATCAACATTACATTCTGAATCTATGTTCTAAATCTGCAATAGTGTGTTTTAAGAATATTTTTTTCTTTCATCATATGAGTCAACAATGTTGTTTTACTTTTGACTTCATATATTTTCAACATTTTTGGGTGGCTAAGTGGAATTAGAACCTTTGGCCTATGTTGCTAACTAAGTGTTAAGAACTAAAGACTGAATACAAAAGCACCACAACTGATATAGAAGAACAATATAGAAAAACACAACTTTATTATATCAAACCCTTGAGGTAGGGCAACACCATACAATGGATCCTATTATGGAACGGATCCTCTCATGTTCACTTGCCTCTTCAAGGGGGCATCCTCCTATTGAGCTATCGCTCCAAATACAATACTTCTCTTCATGTCTCATTACATTGCTTGAACCCCTTTATGTAGTGCTACCATCACCTAAGAACATTATAGAGGAGGAATCTTCTAGAAGTAGAACCTTCTAAGAAGTCCTCTTACATTTATTATATCTAATTACCCATTTATTATATCTAACTACCATAGTGGATTTTATTTAATAATATAGTGGACCTAGTTCACCTTACAGTGAATGACCTCCACTATTATCACTATGGGCCCTCTAGGCCCTCCCGCTACCTCTCTAGCTACTTTACTTTCCATCCCCCTTATGAAAGTGTTGTCTTCAATGCTTGATGTACAACCATATACCAGGGTCTCATGGATAATTGTGGACCATAATGCTGAAGAAAACTGAAGAACCAAGGTCTCATGTAAAAAGGAAATCCACCATGCTGAAGTAGTCCAACCACCATTGTAAACCCGGGTCCCATGTCCGAGTGCTCATGTGAACTCCACGTGGAAGATTTTGGAACCCAATAACCAACTCCAAATGATGCTCCAAAGACTGACACCTATAATGTGGATCCAAATAAGAAGATCCATCCACATAGTGGAAAATGGTTGTAGCAGAATCTGGAAGGAATAATACCATTGTAGAATATGCAGACTGAATGTTGGTAACTAACTCCTGATGTGGGACATTGATGTTCTCTACAGAAGGCGGAGTAGAGTCATCAAATAAAATATGGAAGTGGTTGTCATCCCAGAAATGATAACTATCCATATACCAATCATCACTATCGTCCTCAAAATCATACCAAACATATATTTCTTGATTATATTCATCTCTGATGGCTGTCATAAGAAATCTCTCATGCATGCTATCCAATGAACTACGAAAACTATTATTGAGGCCATCTGCAAGGTCATGGAATTTGTCATGCAATGTGTCACACAATGTGTCATACAATTGAGATTTGAATGCTTCAAGAATTTCTTTGAGGTTTTGAGAAGAAATATCCATCTAAGCACCCTATGAACTCTTCGGTCCCGCAGCCGTCATGAAAAAACCCAAAAAAATAGAACAATAAGTTACAACAGAAAATCGTGGTTTTTTCTGAAAAAAAAAACCTAAAAAACAGTTGAATTTAAAATGCTCATAATTTCACTTCCCGGACTCCGTTTCGGCTGTTTTTTTTTTTGAAATTGGGTGAAATTATGAGAGGAACTCAGATCTATAATTTGTTTAAGAAAATTTGGCCTCGAGCTACTACATAAATAAAAACAAATCGCGCCATCGTCCGCGGAAAAAACTCTGAAAATTTTCAGATTTTAAAACTTCAATATCTTGACCTTCCGGACTCCGTTTCGGATGATTTTTTTTTCTACTTGGGTGTTTTTCTGAGAGGAACTTAGATCTACAACCTGTTTCTAAAAAATTTACATAGAAATATACCAAAATTTTTTGGAATGTCGCGGCCCTCTTTTTTTTTCTCTGAAAAAAATCTGCAAAAACAAAAAATATTTGCCCACAATGTTTGCCAAGGAAAGTGCTTTGATACCACTTGTTAAGAACCAAAGAACCATGTGTTAAGAGAAGATTAAAGATAAGGTCAATTATTCCCAGCGCTGGAAGCTGTCCAATTTCTGGTGGAATTCTTCCTTTCAAATTATTATCAGAAAGATTCATTTTGTGCAAATACGAAAGGCTACCAACAGATGAAGAAAGACTGCCTTCCAATCCTAATCCAGGTAGTATTACAGAAACCACTCTTTTAGTTTGCTTTCTACAAAAATACCATACCAAAAGCATACCTTCTCTGAGCTTTCTGCGGTCCAATTGAGCAGCAATCCATGTGGATCGAATTTGATCGCCCTTTTGAAGGACAAGAGAGCCTCAACGTCCGAGGATGCCAAATTAGCTTCCAGTAGCTTGCCTTCAACTTTGTTCAAAACAAAACCACTGGGCTGAGGAGAAATCCTTCCACCCTGAATTTGTTCATATAGTTGATCGTCGTATAAAGCATATTCCGGATGAATGTGGGAAGAATCATCCGGCTTCTTTGTGTTACTAATAGCAGTTACAGCATCAGCAGCTATTGTGGCTGCCATGATGACAGACCAGACCAACATGAACATAGCAGCTTTTTCCATGTCCTTAGTGCCCTACTGCAATGTCCTTAATGCCTTGGCTATATGTATCGTTCTTTGCTAAGATACGTGTCCATAAATACAACCATGCAGCAAGTCAGTGGAAGATGTAGAGCAAGTTCCAAAGCCGGCAGGTAAGAAAGTTATACATGAAATATATGTCAGTGGAAGTTCCAAAGCCGGCAGGTAAGTTTAAAAACAAATGAAGACAAAGAGCCGAATTGAAAGGTCGGATTAAAAACAAATGAAGACAATGCGCCGAATTGAATTGGAAATTTGTGTTTAATAAGTCAATACATAAATACAGCGCCTCTGATTCCTACCAAGAGTTCTCAGTGAAACTGTTGAATATAAAACTATTGGAAAGTTGTGTACATTGAATACAAAGCCTCTCACGTGTTTTACAATTCCTATTACCTAACCAGATTTCTCAGTGTGAAACTATAAAGTAGTAGTGTAAAAGTTTGGTTGTTTTTCGATAATTTTTTCTGTTTGATTTTGTTCAAAATTTGGATGATTGGATCTGCAGTTTTAAGTAGTTAAATTTGTGTAATTCCATTTATGCATTTTCAAAAATGCAATTTAAACAACAAAAAATAGCCATTTTATCTAAATTTACATCATCCAATTCCTGCCAAAAAAAACACGAAAGATAAAACGTTTAATCAACGCAATTGACTAAGAAAAAAAACACAAAAGATAAAACGTTTAATCAACGCAATTGACTAAGCAAAAAAAACACAAAAGATAAAATGTTTAATGAACACAATTGACTAAACTAAATTATCTTCCCTTTGTTTTATTTCCCATCTCAAAATTATGAATGTGGGCGGATATACATCCTCTATTCGTTAGTTTTAAAAATAGCATTGACTACTTTTATGTCGTTTATTATTGGAAATGCAGGCACCACGCACCCTTGAAATTCAGTCAAATATGGCATATTTGAAAAAGATAAAACGTTTAATCAACGCAATTGACTAAGAAAAAAATACAAAAGATAAAATGTTTAATCAACGCAATTGACTAAGAAAAAAAACACAAAAGATAAAACG
Organism: Picea engelmannii; assembly: GCA_009831015.1. Taxonomy (NCBI): domain Eukaryota; kingdom Viridiplantae; phylum Streptophyta; class Pinopsida; order Pinales; family Pinaceae; genus Picea; species Picea engelmannii. The sequence goes on from ML806048.1 coordinate 53,633, forward strand.
TTTAATCAATGCAATTGACTAAGAAAAAAACACAAAAAATAAAACGTTTAATCAACGCAATTGACTAAGTAAAAAAAAACATAAAAGATAAAACGTTTAATGAATGCAATTCACTAAACTAAATTATCTTCCCTTTGTTTTATTTCCCATCTCAAAATTGTGAATGTGGGCGGATATACATCCTCTATTCGTTAGTTTTAAAAATATCATTGATTACTCTTATGTCGTTTATTATTGGAAATGCAGGCGCCACACACCTTTGAAATTCAGTCAAATATGACATGTTTGAAAAAGATAAAATATCATTGATTACTTTTATGTCGTTTATTATTGGAAATGCAGACGCCACACACCTTTGAAATTCAGTCAAATGACATATTTGAAAAAGATAAAACATTTAATCAATGCAATTGACTAAGAAAAATCCTCTATTCGTTAGTTTTAAAAATATCATTGACTACTTTTATGTCGTTTATTATTGGAAATGCAGGCACCATGCACCCTTGAAATTCAGTGAAATATGGCATATTTGAAAAAGATAAAACGTTTAATCAACGCAATTGACTAAGAAAAAAAACACAAAAGATAAAATGTTTAATCAACGCAATTGACTAAGAAAAAAACCACAAAAGATAAAACTTTTAATCAACGCAATTGACTAAGCAAAAAAAACACAAAAGATAAAACGTTTAATGAACGCAATTGACTAAACTAAATTATCTTCCCTTTGTTTTATTTCCCATCTCAAAATTGTGAATGTGGGCGGATATACACCCTCTATTCGTTAGTTTTAAAAATATCATTAACTACTTTTATGTCGTTTATTATTGAAAATGCAGGCACCACACACCCTTGAAATTTAGTCAAATATGACATATTTGAAGCTCTATACAACTAAAGTTGAAATGAAGAACCATTTATTATTTTTATCAAATATTTGAAATTATTATAATAAATTTTAGTGTTTGATTTTATATTTAAATTTGAAGCTCTATACAACTAAAGTTGAAATGAAGAACCATTTATTATTTTTATCAAATATTTGAAATTCATCATTATAATAAATTTTAGTGTTTGAATTTATATTTAAATTTTATAAAAATAAAATTATGTAGACTTTTGTTAGGTTTCATGAATTATATTATTACTTTCACCCCGTCAAACATAATCATACAATACTCACAAAAATTTACATAATTTTATTTTTATTTTTATATTTTTAATAAAATTTAAATATAAATAAAATAACTTAAATTCTGAATTTTATAAAATTTATAGAAGTTTTAGTGGGAAAGAAGTCGCCGTAAACGTATCAAATGGTATCATTTGTGTCGGCCACTAACATTCAAATGGTATCCAGCTAAACTTTAATCTTAGGACTTGGACTTCTGGGTAAGAATGCTATATGAAATTTATGTAACTAAGATCTCTTCTTTTCAAGTCATGGAGATACTTATATAATTAATATCTATTCCTTTCAAGTCATGGAGATACTTAATGAATATGTATCATTAAAAATATTTTTAAAAGTACATGGTGTGATTTGATTGGTTTTTTATTAATTATTCATTGAAAAAAAGCCATGACTAACTTAGGGTTGTTCATGAAATGTTGAATTTTTAAAGTTAAATAGAAAGTTATACATAAGATACGTAGCATTTAGGAAAGAACTATATATATAATTTTATTTTATTTTATTTTGAGTGATCGACATGATAAAGATTATTTTAATTGATTGGTTGGTTTAGTTTAATAATGTATAATAAGTAAAATTTATTATTGATGAGAAATTTATAAGATAAAATAATAAAAATATTTAGTTGTTATTATTTTGTATTTTTTTTTAATTTTTTTTTCATGGAAAAGAGGATAATTGTATTCATACTGAGAGATAAAATTACAAATTTATATTTTGTAGCGTTTCTATGAGCACAACATCGCTTGTGTGTATAATGAAACAAAGAGTGTAGGTTCTTACTATGCCAAGAAAAGATGCCTTGAAAGAGGCTTTATAAATGCAAAATAATGGACAAATATTTACATCACCCAGAACAAGGTGTTAAAGTATAAACTGTTTGTATTAACTAAGTTGTCTGTTTAGTTCCACCAAAGTGCTTAAATTACAGACTGGTGAAAATGTTGATAAATGTTGCTTGCAAAAGATCAAATGATAAAAGGACTCCCTGTGTCCAAATTTCTTTATCCAATTGGTTGTTTTATAGGTAGGAAATAGAATCATTCCTGCTGCAGATCCGATGCATCTATAAAAAGACGGTGGTATAAGGCATGAATTTTGTCTTCCTTGAATTATGTGATGTGCCACTGACCTAGATCTAGAGGAAGCCATGTTTTTGATAGTGCGTTCGCTACAATGTTCCTGTTCCTGTAGACATGGGAGATAATCACTGTGTCAAAATCTTCCAGTAAACGAAGGACGTCCTCCAAAATAGGGAGAAGGAAAATGTTGTGGCACTGATGGAGTTTTCTTGCCCAATTGATGACATTCACAGAGTCACCAAAGATTTGGATATGAAGTAATTCTTTTTCTTTTGCAAAGAGGAGTAGTAGTTTCAGAGTAAGTATCTCAGCATAGTTATTCGTTCTCTGTCCCAACCCCAATTTTATATGAAAGGAATGGTTTTCGGATTGATGGATTACTATTCCACCCCTGTAGGTTTGATTATGAGAGGCCCCATCAAAGTAAGCCCAAGGCTTTGTATTGTCTATGGCCTCTGTTTGATTCAGCTGTATAATCAGACCTTTTTTTTATTGTGGGAAGTGTGATAGGATGGAGAGACTTTGGGATGCAACTCTTTCGGGGAGGGGAGCTTTGTCTTGGAAGATTGTTTCATTTCAAGCCAGCCAAATGCCCCAATTGATGATTAGGGGAAGAGATTTGAGATCTTTGAATCTCGGGTCATGGATCCAAGCTTTCCATGCCTGTTCCAAATTGGGACCTCCCCATTATAGTTTTGTTCGATACTTGTTGAAGCTTCAGTCCAAACTCTTGTTCTAAAGGGGCAGGAGATGAGCATGTGATAGTTGTTTCATTTTCAAAGTGACAGAGGGGACATCTGCCAGGTCCTTCGAACTGCCTCTTTCTCAGGTTTTCCTAGGTTGGGACTTTTTCGTTTAGGGCCGCCCAAAGGAAGATTTTGGCTTTTTGTGGGAATTTTAACTTCCGAATTCCTTTCCACCACCAATTTGGAATTTGTTGGAAAAGGTCTAGACTTAAGGCAATGTATCCAAGTTTTGGGGTATAGATTCTTGAAGGATCCTTTTTCCAAACCAGCTCATCCTCCCTGTCTGTCCTCCAATTCTCCTTGGGGTAATTATTTTTTTTTTAGTTGAAACCCTACGTATTTTAGGCCTTATGAGAAATATTGTATTGTAAAAGGAAAGAGCCTTCGATATATTTCTTCTTCCTCTCTTTCCATTTCTGAGAATGGGAGAGCAGATTTTTGGAAGTTTATTTGCATACCTGTAGCCGAGCAAAAAAGGGAGAGAATTTTTGCGAGAACTTCTGCATCCCACCTTCGACCACTGCAAAATATGAGGACATCATCCACAAAAAGTAGATGTGTGATTTTCAGACCAACGGTTAAATGTGTTCCTTGGAAATCCCCTACTCTTACCGCATTTTCTATGGTCGTGCTTAGAACCTCGGCCACTAAGACGAAGAGGAGTGGGGAGAGAGGACAACCTTGGCATAGACCTTTTTTAGAGGTGAAGAAGGGTGAGGCTACTCCATTGATGAGAATTGCAAAAGAAACCGAAGTGATGGAGGCCATTATCCATTTAATGAAAGTAACCTCGAACTCGAGGTGAGTGAGAAGGAGTCGGATGTAGGACTGATTTACCCTGTCGAAGGCTTTGGAGAGATCAATCTTTAAGATGGTGCCCTTGGCTTTTATGGTCTTCAGGCTATGAACTCCATCCTGAGCGATCCCTATTGCTTCATGGATTTGACAACCTTCAAGGAAACCAGACTAGGGAGTGATCTGATCCCCCCTCACTTCCAATCCATTGGTGGTATTAGAAAGGAATCATCGACATCGATTCAGTGATCAAGAAGCATTCTATTCTTTTGGCCACATGAGCCTCCCCAACTCTTAAATTCCTCCATGTGGGGAGCAATTTGACTGGTGCAATATCAATAAAGCATTTGGAAGCCAAGAGATGGCTAAAAAACTTTGCTTAGGGTTGTGAGTATGCCAAGGAACCACAAATTTCCGCTTACCCTAAGGATAAGTTGAAGTCATCGCCAATTATTATATTTTCCGCCTTCAACAACTCCTTGATAAACATAATGTTCCAGAAAGGGATCCTGTCTATGTGTGGCCCATACAAGTTGATTATTTTGATCTCAAGTCCAAGTCCTTCTACTTGTACCTCAATCCCCAAACAAGAGTTAGAATCCCATGAGTTCAAGAGATTTATACTTCTGGTGCACCAACCGATGGCTACACCTCTTGATCTTCCTCGGGCATCCAATCCCAGGAAAGCCCATCCTGGGAAGAGAGTAGAGAGTGCTTTTGTGGCTGAAAGTTTGTCTGCTAGGGTTTCTTGGAAGAGAGCAACATCAGGTTGGTGCATAGTTACCAACCTCTTCAAAGAGGATTTTTTGTGGGGGATCGCTAAACCCCTGCAGTTAAAAGAGAGGAGTTTCATGGAGGAACCCCTGCAAGGGATTTTGTTGCTCTAAGAGCCCCAAGGAGAGACCGTTGTTGGCTTGAAGAAATGTCCATTAGTGCATGGGATTTTGTATGGAGAGATGGGAGGACCTACATTGGCCCTTTTTTGTTTTCAGTGGTTCCGGAGTAGGGCCAAGAACTCTGGGGTCTGAGGTAGGGATAGAGATCGATCTGTTGTGGATGATCAAGTTCTCAGATCCCTTGGAGGAAGGTTCCTCGAAGGAACAGGAGGTTGGGGAGTCAGGAGGAGAGGTCGCCCGAGGGGAGAAATCATCCAACGAAGGTGAAGGGAGGGAGGAGGAGGTGAAATGGGGTGTTAAGGAGACAATTTTTGTGAGGGGGAGGATCTCGAGTGAAGGAATGCAATATTTTAAAAGAAAATTGAAAGCATTTAGCATACCATTTATAGGGCAGGGAAAAGAAAGTTACATACAAAAGAAGTCGTCAATCAAATGTTGAGGTGTTGTCTCCTGACTGCGATCTGGGTGCGCCTCATCTCCAACTGTCGGAACAAGAGCCAAAGCATCCTCGGTTGACACCAGTTGTTCAGCTGTCGAGGAGACTAGGAGAGATTTCAAGGTGGGGGAATGGGTCCCCACCGAGTTTGACACTGAAGAGGAGGATTTTCCCTCGGTGGCCTCCTGTCGCTCATAGCCTAGCCTGTTGGCTTCATGTGTAAGGTGTCTAGAATGCCCTCGAACAGATTTTTTTCAATCTATAACAATGTGGCCATATTCCTAGCATCTTCTACAATGGAAGGGCACACCTTCATAATTTAGAATTTGAACCCTTGTACGCCCCAAATATTTTAGGTTGAGGTATTCTTGTAACCCATCCCTGATGTTTAGAGAGACCAGGATTCTAGCCACTGCCATCTCACCTGAGTCTAATAATCCCATATCTAGAGTTAGGTACTCTCCCAGAATATTTCCAGTTGCTTGAAAACAACTTTCTGACAAAAGATGCGGAGGGAGTCCTGGTAGACATACCCAAATCAAAATGGAGTCCAATTTTTCACTGGCAGCATCAAAGGTGGGGTTCCAAAGCTTCATTAGAACTGGGGAAGAGTCGATCGCCCAACTTTTTTGGAGTGCATCCATGGCCTGAGAGGGATCTGCGAATATAATCACAAACCAACCTCTGGAGAGGTGGAAGATATTGGGTGAAGAAATGGGATCCGCGCCCTAGTTTGATGCAACCCAAGCTCTCAAGGGATTTTCGTTGAATTGTTGGCCATAGGCTTTCCTGATTAGTGTTTTTACTGCCATTACAAAGACCCCATCCATAGAAAGGTCTTCACCTAGGATGAAGTTAGGGTCTGCTTTGGATGACCCTAGGCATTTGTTCTGCTTCCTTCTTCTTGGACCAGAGGTGCCTTGAGCTTCAGAATCCGAATCATAGGGAGCACTTCGGCCCAAAGCCCCACTTTGGATGAATTCCCAGCCTTTGAGGTTGTAAGGGTGTATATTTGCAGCGGAAAAACCTCTCTCCGACTCCGAGGGAGCATGACCTAGGGAGAAGTCTTGATTCACATAGGGGAGGCAGAAATATGTAGAAAAGTATTGGCCCAACACTTGGTCTTACACAACCCCAAATCTTGGGTCTTCAAAGATCCGGGAACGTCCAAGAGACTGTTGATGGGGATGGCAGAGAGAATAAGTCACATTGGGCATAAGAGAAAGAACCTTCAAAATCATGTGAGGGGAGCGTGTTGCTGGAGAGCGAGGTAGTAATGTGGCTAGAGGAGATGGGAGCCATCTGTGTCGAGAGTCTGTTGTCCTAAGTTTATCTTCCAAGACAAAAAGAATAACCTGAAACTAAAGCTGGGAAGAAGCATGTTACCCTAGAGAGCTATCAGAAGAATTCGTTCTAGGGGACTGCAGAAGACGAACAAGGCAGTAGAGTTCCAAAAGGGGTTGTTGTGCACAGTTGTAACTAGGCGAAAGTTTGTGGGCTGTCAACAGTCCCCATGTAGGGAGAAGCTCGCTCGAATCTGGTGACTAATCAACCTCATCCTCATAAGTAGCCATAGGATCACCCTTTATGATTTTACAGGCCAGCCACACCTTTTCCCCAAGACTGTTCACTAGCTGACCAAAACCTCTTCAGGAGAGTAGGGCGTCAGAAAGGGATTAAGAGGGTTTTGAGAAAAAAGTTAAACTTGGGTGTGAAGGATCTGTCCTATGGTCATGTTAGGGAGTAGCTCATGACAGAAGGGTGCAGGCCATAGACCCCCTGACTCCTCAGAACCGCAAAGCCCCATTCTAAACATCTTTTGTCGAAAACACTCTTGTTTCTCATCCTTTACTGAGATCACCAGTTTGATAATTCTTATTTTCCTTTATATTATGATCGTTTGTCTATGTCATAAATTTATAAATTTATGTTTGGTATAAACAAATTAGTTGTGAATTAACATTATTATTTGATCAAAAATCTTTCTAATATAGTATTTATATTAAACTTATAAGAGTCTATGTTTGTGACTACATGTTAATGTGACTTTCTTTGATTTTGAATTTGTCATTTAGGTATGGGGTATCTTTTTCTCCTTGAGTTGATTCATGGGATTGTTATTTCCATTTCCCCTTTAGTTTATTGCCATATTTGATTCCTCACATTGCCATGAGAAAAAATATATATATATTTTTAACAAAATAAAAACACCACAATAAATCTATGGAGAGATTACAGCCAAAAATTATTCAAAGGTGTTGAATTGTATCAAATTTCTATGATATCTATGTGCTAGCAACCTAGCCTAATGATGTCCAAAGGAAAAATGTCCCAGTACTTTTGAGGGGTATATATTCTACAAAACAATTCAGATAATCTAATAACCCTACAAAACATGAAAAATAACAAAACACATATCTACTCTTCGCTTCTTCTAGTGTTGTGTTTCCTATTTTTGGAGTTGGCTGCTCAATTTCCATTACATCATCAAGCTAGTGCATATTCCCACTTTAAAATAAATACTATGATTTGGATATAAGTATGGTAGACCTCCTGAGCCTCCCTTAGAAGGGTTCCCTTGTGATGCACCATAAAAAAAACTTGGAATATCCTTATTTATAGCCACTTTACCTTGTATAAGAGAACTAGATTTTTCTCGCACCTTTGGGTAGGCATTTAAATATTTAAGTATTGGACATCATGTTTGAGGGGAATAGTCTCTTTATATTCAAACATCTTTTGATTTCTAGCAAGCCATACTTCTCAGACTATGTTAAGTGGAAGTTCTCTTGTCTTGGAAAATTTCTTCTTGTTACACCAGGTTTTGAAGGCCTCTTCAAGACTTCCCCTTCCCAAATATTCCTAATCCCAGTTAATCTTTCCACCTCTTTTCATACCTCCTTAGAGTATGAACATTCCATCATGAGATGAACTATAGATTCTTCTGCTCGGTGATAATAGTAGCACCATCCTAGCCCTATAAAATTCCTCTTTTGAAGAATATCCCATGTGGGAGCCTTGTTGTGTAATCTAAACCACATAAAAAAAAAAAATTAGTGGGATTTTAATTTCCATATAATTTTCCGCCACAATATATGTTGGTATTATCTTCCTTCTTCTGTTAGTGCTTTGTAGCCTAATCTTGGAACATAAGCTATAGTTGGATTCAAAGACCAAATCAATTGATCCTCTTCTTCCTTGAACTTAACATTGTTGCCTATCAAGAGATCTATGTATCTTTTCCTTTCTTTTGCATAATCTGCCCCCAACCCAATTTCTTCCCATAATAACCCCTGCTAGTGTCAATTAGTCGACCTTGTCACATTTGCAACTTGTCTAAGACTAACCTTTATTCCTTAAGTCCTGAATCATTTGAAGGGGAGGTATATCCATGCCTTTTCTCCCTACCTAGGAGTCAAGGCCAATTTTCACTTTATTCAGTTTTCCAATTGTCCAAATCAATGAGTTTCCAACCAAGTGGAAATCCTAGATAACAACTTTTCATATTATTGAGGTGTTATTTTTTCTGTTTGAGGGGATTTCTGATGAAATCCTCCACTGTATTATGGGTTATATACTTATCTCTTACTATATAAATCCACAAACTTGTTCCTTGAATTAGCCTCCATACATTTTTTGGAGAAAGATAATTTGAAAATATAAAGGTATTTTTTAAGCCCCATCCTCTAATGGATTTTGCTAATGACAACTTTTTTCAAGAGGCTAACACTAGTCCTTTATTTTTTTGGTCTCCAAACCAAATAAGCTTGTAGCAAATTTTTCTAATGGTTTCTAAAACACCTTTTGGGACCTAGGAAAGTGATATCGAGTAGAATGGAATCACTTCTAGAACTACTTTTACCAAAACCAAACGACCTCCCCTAGACAACCATCTATTGCACTAGGTGTTTATTTTCTTCTCCACTTTAGTTATCAACCACTGCCAATCACATTTTTTATACTGATTTTTCTTTGAAA
>ML806049.1:0-19495 GCA_009831015.1 Picea engelmannii
GGTTGGTATGGATGTCAGGACAAACTGGCTGAAAAGAAGAAGATGGGTCCTCCAGGACCATGCTTAGGTCGCTCCTGCTCTCGGTACTCCATGTCTAGGACCATGTGGGCCTCGAGACATGATCTCCTAGTTATCCTAGATATTGGGGATAACAGTCTTCATAGACATTGGTTTGTTACTTATCAGTCTATAGATGATGGAATAGTTTATGTGGGAAATGATATTTCATGTAAAGTTGTGGGAATTAGTAGCATTCGAATTAAGATGTTTGATGGAACTATTAAAATACTAATCGATGTAAGACATGTACCTCAGCTTAGGAAGAAAATAATTTCTTTGGGAGTCTTAGACACTAGAGGATATAAGAGTATTGTTCAAGGTGGAGTTATGAAAGTCTACAAAGGAATTCTACTTGTTATGAAAGCGAAGAAGGTTGGTAACTTGTTTCTATTAGAAGGAAGAACTGAGTCAGATCATGCGACAGTCGTATCCGAGAATGACAGTGATTTTGTTCGACTGTGGCATCGACGGTTGGGCCATATGAGTGAACAAGGATTGAAGGTATTATTTGATCACAAATTTCTTCCTAGTCTAAAGTATTTAAAGTTAGATTTCTGCAAGCACTGTATTTATGGAAAATAGAATAGGTAGAAATTTAAAACTGTAAGACACACCAGTGAAGGAATCCTTGACTATATCCATTCTCATGTTTGGGGACCATCCCCTACTATATCATATGGAAGATCATCATATTTTGTAACTTTTATAGATGATTTCTCTAGGAAGGTTTGGGTCTATATGTTGAAGAGTAAAGATGATGTATTTACACTTTTCAAGCAATTTAGAGCTTTAGTGGGAAAGACCACTGGTAGATCTATTAAATGTTTAAGAACTGATAATGGTGGTGAATTTACGTCAATGGAATTTGAGAACTATTGCAAGGAGTTTGGGATTGATAGGCATAAAACCACTACCTATACTCCTCAGCAAAATGGAGTCGATGAATGCATGAAGATGACTCTTCTAGAGAGAGCAAGGAGTATGCTTAGTAACGCCAACTTGCAACAGGAACTATGGGAAGAAGTTGTATCTACAACTTGTTAACTAGTGAATCGATCACCATCAACAACAATAGAATGCAAAATTCTTGAAGAGGTATGGACAGGTCACCCTTGTAATTATTCTAATCTTAAAGTTTTTGGTTGTGATGCCTATGCTCTAATTTTGAAACATCATCGTTCTAAATTAGATCCAAAATAAAAAAGGCTTATCTTTGTTGGATATGCTGATGGTATTAAGGGGTACAGGTTGTGGGATCCTACTGACCACAATGTCATCATTAACAGATATGTAATATTTGATGAATCATCTCTCATCAAATTAAATGTAGATGTTCAAATGAAACAAGAAGAAGCACCAAAGTATCAACAAATTTAGTTTGAAACCAATGAAGGTGAACATGAACAAGTTTCAGAAGATGTTCATGAAGAGTCTCCTGCAGCAGAGGAAGGAATGGTTGATAATGACAGTCAACAGATTATGGATGATCCACAAACTTCCCTAAGGAGATCTACGCTGGTCAGAAATCCTCCAAGAAGGTATGATGATTTTGTTTCTTCAGTTTCTTTGAGTACTAATGATGATGAACCTTCGTGCTATCATGAAGCTGTGAAGGGTTATAACAGTGATAAATGGAAAGAAGCAATGGAGGATGAAATGAAGGCATTAGAGAAGAACGCCACATGGGACCTAGTAGAACTTTCAAGAGACAGGAAAACTGTAGGTTGCAAGTGGGTCTACAAGCTGAAGAAGGGTGTTTATGATGAGGTCGAAAGGTACAAGGCAAGGTTGGTTATGAAAGGATATTCTCAGAAAGAAGGTATTGACTTTCATTAGATTTTTTTACCAGTTGTAAAGACTATTTCAATTCGAATTGAGTTAGCATTAGTTGCATCACTTGATTTGGAGTTGGAGAAACTAGATGTTAAGACTGCTTTCTTACATGGAGATTTGGATGAGGAAATTTACATGGAACAACCTGAAGAGTTCGTTTAGAATCGCAACAAGAAATTTGTTTACAGGTTCAATAAATCATTGTATGGTCTGAGGCAGTCACCTAGACAATGGTACAAGAAATTTGACTCTTTCATGGTGAGCCAGAATTATACAAGGACTGAGTATGATCATTGTGTCTACTTTAAGAAATTGAATTATGGCATATTCATTATCTTAGTATTGTATGTTGATGATATGATTTTAGCAAGAAAAAACATAACTGAGATCAACATGTTAAAGGCTCAGATGGCTAGGACATTCGATATGAAAGATCTAGGAGCAGCAAGGCAGATTTTAGGCATGGAGATATTCAGAGACAAGAGGAATGGTAAGATTTGGTTGTCACAACAAAAGTATGTTGACAAGATACTTTTGAGGTTTAGTATGAACAATGTGAAACCAGTTTTAGTCCCTTTCGCTTCCCATTTTAAGCTTTCTTCAAGTTTATGTCCTATTACAAAAGAAGAAAAAGAATATATGTCTCGAATATCATATGCCAATGCAGTAGGAAGTCTAATGTATGCGATGGTTAGTACAAGGATAAACATTTAACATGAAGTTGGGGTTGTTAGTAGGTATATGGAAAATCCAGGTAAAGAGCACTGGGCAGAAGTGAAATGGGTGCTTCGGTATCTGAGGGGCACAAGTGATTACTGTATCACCTATAACAAAGGTTGTGAGTCAGTCTGTGGATATGTTGATTTTGATTTTGTAGGTGATTTGTACAAGATAAGGTTGACTTTAGGGTATGTCTTTAATCTTGCAGGTGGAGCTATTAGTTGGATTTTAAAGCTACAGAACATTGTTGCTTTATCCACTACAAAAGCAGAATATGTAGTTGCTTCATATGCTTGTGAAGAGGCAGATTGGTTGAAAGGTTTGTTTGGTGAGTTTGGAAGGATGCAAGACAAAGTAAATTTACTTTGTGATAGTCAAAGTGCTATTCACTTGGCTAAGAATCTAACCTATCACAGTAAAACAAAACATATACCTATCAAGTACCATTTTGTAAGACAGGTCATCGATGAAGGTGGAGTCTCTCTTGAGAAAGCACACACAAAAGAGAACTGCGCAAACATGTTCACAAAACCAGTACTGTTAAAGAAACTATGATGGTGCTTGGCTTCTCTTGGCTTTCAGAAAAGATGATGAACAAAAGAAGGAGCAAGGTATTCGGTTAATTTTTGTCAAGGTGGAGATTGTTAAATGATGACAACAAATTATAAGAATAGAATTGAGATTCTATTATTCAACATTGGTTCTAACTATTGAGACCAAGTTAGAATATTGATGGGATTGCATTTAATAATCAATTTCATGTGTAAATGTATATAAATTGTAAGCTCGTAGAGGAAGAAAAGGAGTGGGAGTGAGCTGTTGTAATCTCCATGATTTGAATAATAAGACCTCTTCTTGGTGGATGTAGCCCAACATTTGGGTGAACCACATAAATCTCTGTGTCTTTTATATTCCGTGTGATTGTGTTTTCTGCATTTTCAACTATAACAGGTATGCGTAGCTAATACCTTTAACACATATTATGACCAACAAATTCTAATTTAACTATTTATTTTTTTATTGTTATTTTCCACGAATGAATAAGATTTTAATATGGATTTTGTTTAATTTCTATTTCATTTCAATCTTAAAGTTCCGCTCAATTTTGTAGGTACCAATCACAACTACTTTTGTTCCTTTACTAACTTACTAATTTCTTTCAATTTTTCAATTATTCTATATTTGTTTAATTTTCTAGCGTTGCATAAGATTTTTTTTTAAAGATTTGATGCACTTTCTTTCTTCAATCTATTTTCAATTTATTGTTTTTTTTTTCAAATTATATAATTCATAACTTATCAAATCATTTGGCAACTAAACCATATTTGTGAAAAAGTTATATTATTTATCTTAGGTCATAACCAATTGATTTCTTGTTACTACTTTTAAAATTTTATAACAACACCATTACATTAGTGTCACATGTTCATCATTGACAATATTAACAAAACAAATATCATAGTATAATATTTAGAGAAAAAAAAAAATTCATATCAATTAAAGGGAACTTATAAAAAAAAATGGCAATGGAAAATATGCACTAATATACAACATGATATACCATATAGATTATATGCACTAATATACAACATGATATACCATCTACATGTTGAAAGAAGTGATAAAAATAACAGAAGTATTTCGAACATTCTCTTTTCGTACATAATTTTACATGACTTCAATTGAAAATTAGTGGTTTCCCAAGAGTAGTTGCTATTAACTAATCATCCCTATGTAGCAATAGGAGAAAAATATAAGTGTATGAATAACTATAACCATAAATTAACCATAAATTAGGCTACAAGTTGTTTTATGTTTAATGAAAATATGAAACTTTTTAGCCTAAATTTCTTCAAAAATAATTTAAAGTTTAGCCAAATTGGTGAAATTTCACTAAAAAAATTAAAACATAAAAAACATTGTTTCAATTCCCAATCTCTTTCTCAAATGCCCTCTCTAGTGCTTTCTTAAATATACTATGGATTAACTAAGAACACAACTTGCAAAAAGAACAAAAACTATATTAGTTAAGTTTGATACCTCTCCACTCCTTCCCTTCCATGCATATATATATGCTTTTGTCTTCCTGGGTGATTGAGATAAGATCCTTGTCATGATTATGCCAAAGGTGTTCTTTAAAGGGATGGTTCCCTTGAGCCCTTTGTCATCGGTCAATACCCTATCCATGCATAACATGTATAGCTAATCAATATGTATGCACTTTGTCAGTCATTCTCGTCAATATCCTCAACATTTATCTTCCATTGCCTCTATTGTTTTCCGCATAGGTCCGTGTTGACGGGCAAATTTGACTTGCTGTCAACTAGAAGAATAGATCCGGTTCAAGGTTTTCTAAATAACCCAATCCATTTGGTGTAACCTATTCTGACGGGTTTAATGGCTACGTTAGCCAACTAGGGTCCTAAAGATAGAAAAATGAAATAAACTAACTAAAGAAAAGATTTTAATAATCAACACAATAATTACAAATATTTATCTAAGAATGTGAATATACAAATGATTATAAACAATTTATATATATAGTTTACAAGGTTTGCATGAAATCTTGTGAAAATGATTGTTTGATAAAGTTTATGAATCAAATATGAACAACACTTCTTTTTGGCTTTTTTTTTTTAAAAGACATTAAACGAATAAATAATAAATGAATACGATTGAAATGGTGACACAAAAACAATCAAAGCTAATTAATGTAATCATTTTTTCATTCATAAACTTAACTAAATAACACACAGAATAATCTTTAGCTGATCAACGAAACAAATATTACCTTTCTGTGTTGTATGAGCTCCTGCCTATACTGTTTTTAAGGGAAACCTATAACAAAACAATACTAGCACTTCCAGAATACATTCAAAGAAGTATTTCATATTGGAGTAAATTAATAACAACAGGAAGGCAGCTAATTAAAAATCATGTGATCTTAAGATAATCAATATTTAAGAATGAAATAAAACTCAATTCTGAGTATTGATATTATTCATCATTTAACATTAGAAATAAATTCCACAATAATCAAATGATCGATTGATCACACATAAAAAATGGAATAAGAAATTATAGACAACACATAACATTTAACAGTATGAAAACACCATATGATGACAAGCTAAAGCTAAAATCAACCCTAATAACATTCTCATAATACAAAAGTAATGAAAGAACGAAATGGAATAAGCATTACACAGGTCTAAAGCCAAAGATGAATTGCTTTTCCATATTCTTTCTCAAAATCACATGCCCATATTGTGGTCCAAAAATGAATTTTTGGGATAATAGACTCTTAAAGATTGAAAAAATTAATATATAAATGATAATAATTAACCATGTATTGATAAAAATAAACTAAAGCTAATTTAAATCAATGCATAATCAATTAATAAAATAATATGAAGATATTATCATGAAAATAAAACCATTTTACTCATAGGACAAAAATCATTAAGAAACCTAGAATTCCATATTCTTTTTTGAAAATACTAGTCCATTCTCCCAAAGATTGCAACCATCCATTACTCCATTTGAAAAGAAAAAAGTTTACAAAAGAAATAATATACAAAAGAAAAAGGATAAAAATCCTTCTCTCTAATTCTTCCTTCCATGGCTCTGATATTTCTCATATATTTATACAATGAATGAACAATCTGGGCGTCACTATTAATTTTCGCCAACTGAAATTTGTCTCGTAAATAAACATCAATATCTCTCAAATCGTGCATTGTTTTGGGAAAATTGCTATGTGGAAGGTAAATGGGTCCATTTGGGTTTTGAGTTTTCAACCGTTTCTTCAAATTCCTCATGGTTTGGCTGCAATCAATCCTACAAAATTGTCTGTTTGATCTTGATGCCTTTCCAAATTTTATCTGTTGTTGCTCATAGAACTATTTGTAACAATCCAATATTATTTTTGGATCAATCATCTTGAACGTATTTGGATAATAAAATCAATCCATGATCAAATCCGTATCAAATATTTGATAATAGAAACCTGTGAAACAAAAAGAAATCTAAATTAATAACCTAAAAATTAATAAAACAAAATCTAGAACAATAAAATAAAAAATGAATTTAAACTTACTATAAGTTCTAAACAAAGATTGTTTATAATTTCCTTTCAAATATGATCTTAAAATTCTAAAAGATTCAAGTTAATGGAGAAGAGAAAAATATTAATTTTGTTTTTTTACAAAATCAAACAAATCATAGATAATTCTTCTTTATTATTATTATTATTATTATTATTTTGAAATGAGATGCAAAATGAAAAAAAAAGAAGTATTTAATTAATTAATATCACCAAATGATTTTATGAAAATGAGAAACCAACCAAGATATTATTTGATGAAGTATTGAACACATTATTCAAAATAGTGAAACTTGCTAATGAGCAAAATAATGAACACATAATCATAATTTAAACAGAAGTAAATATTTAATAAAAAATAACGTTTTTGTTTAAATTGAGTTTTTTATTCTCGTTTCTAACTTTTGACATATACTCTGGTAATGAATGTCTCATACTGTAGTGAATGTCTTAATTTTGTCTCAAAGAAAGCCAAGGTATGGAACTATTTGAAAAGGTTGATTCTGTAGCTCATTATAATTATCAAGATTCTACTGAGGGGCCTTTAAATTTTGTAAAACATTAGGGGGAGTTGTTGGGGCTCAAAAAGTGGCGACTTACTGGGTGAAACAGTTATTTCTGATCTGCTAAGATTTCATCTCAAGAAGAAAATAATAAGACTTGAAAAAAGATTTAAGCTCCTTGAAATAAATTCACGTTGAGACCATATAGTATTAGGATAAGCTCAATGTTATAACTAGACAATAGAATTTTCTTTGCAGAGGATTATAACCTGAAATAATGCCTTAATCAAGGAGTGACGATGTTTATAAAACAACTTCAATACCATTGACAGAGCCACTACTGCCAACAAGCGTCCATAGCCTCGACAGGGATGTCATTTAACCCACTCAAATACTTTAATCCCATCCAATAGTTGTATCCACATGATGTATACTTCCATAAAAGTTAATTTAAAAACATATACCTGCTACCTCTCTACCCGACATTGCTTTGTTTCCAACAGGCCTGTTCAGTACCCTGATGAAGTTGTCTTGGTATCATGTGTGCATTTACCCACTGTTAGTGAGTCTGTTCAGTACCCCGACAGGTTTACACACACTTCCCACACTTAATTGCTTTCGACCCTCTTATGCCAATTTTAAATAGTAATACAATTATAAATTTATTGATGACAAAGAGAGCGAGGTGATACTAGAGGTTAATTTCAATACAGGTGAATAGTTGATCAAGTTATTTATTTGCTTTCAAAACTGGAAGTTTTATCATGGTTTACAGATTTTAGATTTCCTTTAAGAAATCATCTAAAGAATGGGGAAGCACTTCAAAGTGATTCCTTAAGAATATGGACTGCGTAAAAAGTTTAAAGATCATCGTAATTCTCAAAGATTTAAACCATATCTCTGGTGTAATACTCTGGAAAACACAATTTGAGGACAAAATGAAAGTGACAATTGACTTAAAAATCAATTGTCTGAGCTATATCTTAATATCAGGACCTCTTTGAAATATTTCAATTTGCTTGAAAAACACAAGTCTTAAAATAAATGCTTCATTCGACAATAGTTTTTTGATCATAAATATATTGATTCAAAACTACAGATAAGAAGGAAACTCATTCAAAGCAATCAAAGAAAAAAAAAACACACAACAAACCAGGTCAAATTTTATTAATGGGATTCAAAATCAGGAGTACAAAAAATCAAAACAACAAAAGAAAACTTTTTAGGAAACGATTTTGGCCAAAGATAAACCTTAGCTTTTGGATCCACTAGCATCTCACTATAAAATAAAGGAAGAACTAAATCATATAAAATATCATGTGCGAGCAAGTTCTTTTCTTAATATAGTGATGCATGAGATGCTACTTTGACCAAACATTATTATTCAAAATAAAAGAGACTAAAAGAAAATAGAAAAATCCTTATTAAGATAAGTGCAGTCCTACTCATGGCACCTTGGGTCAGGGTTGAATTGATAGTTCAAATTTACTTATCTCTTTACTTTCCATTTAAAATTTTCATGATGATACTGTGTTTTCGAAAATAAATATTCAACGAAAAACAGAGAGAAAAAGATTTAAAGTGGACTTCCATGACAATATTCATATTAAGGTTCTCTTGGTGCACCCACTTGTGTTCATAACTGCATTATTACGCAAAGAAATATTGAAAAATAAAAATAAAGGAAACCTGCTTCTAAACCTACTCTAAACTACTAAATAGGTCAAAACACTAAGTAAAATTGTATTTCCAGTGCATCCACAAGAGCATCTTCAATCCTGCAAGGCATAGAAAGTCGAAAATCAGAATAAAAGAATGAAGTATTTGTGGATACAAAAGAAATATGTCATGCTTACCTCCTATATATTCTTTTAAAAACAAAACAAGTACGACCTTACCATTCTTTTGAAACTTCTTGATGTATGAATCCTCCAACCATTCTGCAATATGGTCATGATATGAGTCATAATGGAATGTAAGAGTGTAAGTAAGTTTGGAAAATTTGTTAATATTATGGGGACCTAACATAACCATCAGCCAAGGCCGAAGCGCCCCATCCTCTTGACAATTCTCCAAGTGTTCATCAATTTCTTCACATGAAGGATCTAAGAGAATCATGTTATGCTTACTTCCGGGATATTTAGGTAAAAATAAAGCAAACACAACTTTATCTTTATTATGAAGATTTTTCATATACGAATATTCAAGCCAATCTAAGATCCTGTCATAAAAATTGGGATGAAAACTATGAATTTGATTAAATGGATATATCAATGGGGAACACATCATAAGAGGATTCATGACATCAGTTAGATTATTGGTTTGAATGCTTCCTTTGATGATATTGATCCCTTCAAAATGTGAAGCATAAACATTAAAATTCGAACTAATAAAAGAACGAATATGCAATGTAGAATATTCGATCTCCATAAGGATGAGTGCATTGTCTTTTTCAACAATAAATCATGTAAAATAATCTTGCAACATGTCATTTTTCCATGCGAGTGACGAAAGTAAAAGAGCATCAAATCCAACTTCATAAATGTTATGTTTGGAATTAATTTCACCAAATTTTGGCATATCAAAAATATTTGATTGTGATGGCAAAGAGTAAGATATTGTGGGTAAAGTATCAAGTCCACCAGAATCTAAGAAGAGATCGAGATATAAAGAGTAAAAAAAATCAGAAATGGCACATGAAAATAATATTTTGAGCTACGATATTTAACAATGGTATTCTGAAGACATTCCTCTTTACTTTCCTTAAAACTTTCACTCTGTTTTGGTGACAAATTCTTCAACATAATATTATCATCTAAATGTGTTTCATGTATGATAGATAATTCAAAACTTTCACAACAACCATCTGATCTTTCTTGTGGATAAGGTATGATTTGTAGATGAGGGTTTAAGGTTTCTTCTTCCAATTGCAGATCTACATCTCTAATCAGTTTCATAGGAATGTTAGAATGCTTAAGATCATTTTCATCACCTAAGTGTTCTTGAATAATTGAATTTAAGTACTGATTAGAGAAAGAGTTAGAAGAATATGAACATTCACCTTCATCCAACATCAAATATTCTTTCACGATGGTCGATGACTAAATATGTAATTATTCAGAGGAAAAACTAGTTTGATTGTCACTAAGAACATTTTCAATAGATTCTACCTCCCTTGCTTGTTGAAAATTTTCGGATGGATTCCTCTCATCTTGTAAAAAAAATTCTTCTCGCAATTGAGTGATAGGATTTGTAACTGATTCATCATTTGTGATTGAATATGACTCAATGAAAGGAATGCAAGCATCATAGAGGATATTTAGTACAAATGACATGTCATCAAGATTAAATTTACAGAGAACATGATGGATTCTTGTTGAAAAGCCTTATGGAGATGAATTTTCATTGATTAGTATAGTCTGAAATTATTCACATAATTGATTGTAATTATAGTTTTCAAAATCATCTAAAAATTCATCTACAAATTGAAACCAATCAATAATGTGATATGCGGAAAAAGACTCAAACCAATGTTTAATCCGACCCCTAAACGTAAAAGCAAACAATCTGCATAAAACCTTTAAATCAGAAATATCATGTTTGATGCATTTACACCAAAACTTGTTAATATGGTATTTTGCAGATACATCCCTCCCACAATCAAAGGTGAGTTTGGAAAAGCGAGAGACTGTCTCGTTGGGAATATCAGGTAATGATAAATGGAAAGAATGTTCCAACACAGTGATTTGGGGAGCCATGGGGAATCAAATACATTCAAAACAGATAATCCTGCAAGGCCAACTTGTCCATCTGGACTGCCTTCTAGTGCATTTCAAGATGACACAAAAGAAGAATTTATATATCTAGAATTATGAAAGGCTAAGGGGTGAAATATTTAATCATTAAATTTACTCAGCCCTCCTTCTAGCGCCATTTGTTGACGGATAAATTTGACTTGTCATCAATTGGAAGAATAGATCTGGTTCGGGGTTGTCTAAATAACCTAAGCCATTTGGTGTAATCTATTCTGATGGGTTTAATGGCTTTGTTAGCCAACTAAGGTCCTAAAGATAAAAAAATGAAATAAACTAACTAAAGAAAAGATTCTAACAATCGACACAATAATTACAAATATTTATCTAAGAATGTGAATATACAAATGATTATGACCAATTTATATACAATTTACAAGGTTTGCATGAAATCTTGCGAAAATGATTGTTTGATAAAGTTTATGAATCAAATATGAACAATACTTCTTTTTGTATTTATTTTTAAAAGATATTAAATGAATAAATACTAAATGAATATGATTGAAACAGTGACACAAAAATAGTCAAAACTAATTAATGTAATCATTGTTTCATTCATAAACAGCTTAACTAAATAATACACAGAATAATCTGTAGTTGATTAACGAAACTGCTATTATCTTTCTGTGTTGTATGATCTCCTGTCTGTATTGTTGTTAAGGGAAACCTATAATAGAACAATACTAGCACTTCTAGAATACATTCAAAGAAGTATTTGATATTGAAGTAAATTAATAACAACATGAAGACAACTAATTAAAAATCATGTGATCTCAAGATAATCAATATTTAAGAACGAAAGAAAACTCAATTCTGAGTATTGATATTATCCATCATTTAACATTAGAAATATATTCCACAATAATCAAATGATTGATTGATCACACATAAAAAATGGAATAAGAAATTATGGACAACAAATAACATTTAACAGTGTGAAAACATCATATGATGACAAGCTAAAGCTAAAATCAACCATAATAACATTATCATAATACAACAATAATGAAAGAATGGAATGGAATAAGCATTACACAGGTGTAAAGCCAAATATTAATTGCTTTCCCATATTCTTTCTCAATCACATGCCCATATTGTGGTCAAAAAATGATTTTTTGGGATAATAGACTCTTAAAGATTGAAAAAATTAATATATAAATGATAATAATTAACCATGTATTGATAAAAATAAACTAAAGCTAATTTAAATCAATGCATAATCAATTAATCAAAGAATATGAAGATATTATAATGAAAATAAAACCATTTTATTCACAGGACAAAAGCCATTAAGCAATCTGAAATTCCATATTCTTCTTTGAAAATACTCGTCCATTCTCCCAAAGATTGCAACCATCCGTTACTCCATTTGAAAAGAAAAAGATTTACAAAAAAAATAATATACAAAAGAGAAAGGATACAAATCCTTCTCTCCAATTATTCCTTCCATGGCTCTGATCTTTCTCATATATTTATACAATGAATGAACAGTGTGGGCGTCACTATTAATTTTCGCTAGCTGAAGTTTGTCTTGTAAAGAGACATCAATATCTCTCAAATCGTGCATGTTTTTGGGAAAATTTATATGTGGAAGGTAAATGTGTCCATTTGGGTTCTAGGTTTTCAATCGTTTCTTTAAATTCCTCACGGTTTGGCTGAAATCATTCCTGCAAAATCGTCTGTCTGATTTTGACGCCTTTCCAAATTTTATGTGTTGTTGCTCATAAAATTATTTCTAGCAATCCAATATTATTTTTGGATCAATCATCTTGAACTTATTTGGATAATAAAATCAAGCCATGATCATATCCATATCAAATATTTGATAATAGAAACATGTGAAACAAAAATAAACCTAAATTAATCACCTAAAAATTAATAAAACAAAATCTAGAACAATAAAATAAAAAATGAATTTAAACTAACTATAAGTTCTAAACATTGTTTATAATTTCCTTTCAAATATGATCTTAAAATCCTAGAAGCTTCAAGTTAATGGAGAAGAGAAAAATATTAATTTTGGTTTTTTACAAAATAAAACAAATCATAGATAATTGTTTTTTATTATTATTATTTTTATTTTGAAATGAGATGCAAAATGAAAAAAAGAATTTAATTAATTAATATCACCAAATGATTTTATGAAAATGAGAAACCAACCAAGATATTGTTTGATGAAGTATTGAAAACATTATTCAAAATAGTCAAACCTGCTAATGAGCAAAATAATTAACACATAATCATAATTTAAACGAAAGTAAACATTTGATAAAAATTAACGTTTTTGTTTAAATTGAGATTTTTATGCTCGTTTTTAACTTTTGACATATACTCTTGTAATGAATGTCTCATACTATAGTGAATGTCTTAATTTTGTCTCAAAGAAAGCCAAGGTATGGAACTATTTGAAAAGGTTGATTTTGTAGCTCATTATAATTATCAAGATTCTAATAGGGGCCCTTTAAATTTTGTAAAACTTTAGGGGGAGTTGTTGGGGCCCAACAGTCCGATAGTGCAAGAGGAGACATGGGTTTAGTTCAATATGCCAGTTGTTCCTCGTCAAACTTTGTGCCCCACCGCCTCTTGTCTATTTTTACTTTTTCCATAAACTACATCCGACCAGTGGGAAACACTCTTCTCGACTTTCACCATCTTTTTCGTGTATCTAGGGTCCATCTGCAAACTTTGTGCCCCACCACCTCTGTCGATTTTTACTTCTACAATAAACTGCAAGAAACCAGTGGGCAATACTCTTCTCGGCCTTCCTCATCTTTTACATGCAGCTGGGGTTGATATGGAGGTTGGATGTTTCAGTTATGACCGGTGGGAAACACTCCTATCAATGTTCCTTATATTTTCCATGCAGCTAGGGTTCACCATGTTGTGTGCAGGCTCTGTGAGAACCAAGAAATTCTAGAAGATAAATGACCACTTGAAGAAGCTCATAGAGAAGGTCATAAAAATAAATAAATTAGATTCATTTCTTTCATTTTGTCTGCTTCATTTTAATTGTTTGTAACATCCCGCTCTTGTGTGCACTTGATGTGACTTATTCTTTGAGGACACTTGTGTGCAAGTGATCCAGTTTATTATATGATTGACTGCTTTTCTTATGGATTTTGATGATGAGACTGTGATTTATGATGTTATGTTATGTTATTATGTATAGATAGGTGCTATTGACTGGTTTCTCCTGAGTGTGCAAGACTTTTGACAAATTGAGGATGTCAATGGCATCAATGGACCTCCTTGGACTCCATATCGAGTCAGGGAGTGGACTATATATGGTTGGGTATTTCTATTATTGCATATGTGACATATGAATGGGTATATTATTACGTTGTTTATAGATCACTGAAATGTTTCATTGATGGATGCAGGCTGACGATTGCTTGCTAATCAGACTCACATTTGGAGTAAAGGGGTCGTGTACGACAACCAAAGATATTGAGGGAGAGGTGTAGCAACAACCTTGCCACAACCTACTAGCAGTACCACAGTGTCTCGAACTATAGATTAACGATTACCTAGTTCGAGAGATCCACGATGTCATGAGGGTGGGATGAGACAGTTGCTCACGAAGATTCTAAAGGGCGCGCAACAGGGAAGGGTCCTTATTCCTTAGAGGCCCTTAGCCTCCCACAAGGCTTCCCGACAGAGTATTGACTCCAAGGGTTGGACTTCTACCAAAATCAGTCAAAAGGCGATTGACACCATTGGAGCACGTAGTGCGTCTTGAAGGGCACATTGCATAAATGAAACATGAATGAAGGTGAGTGGCACCCTTGGAGCACGTAGTGCATCTTGAAGGGAACGTTGTGGTTTTCAACACTGGCGATCCAATGAACCTAGGTACCTAGAAAACAATATCTCATTTTGACATGGTCAACATTAAAATAAATGCTGTATGAGTAAAGTTTAATAATTATAAAAAAAATTCCCTTAAAACAATTTTGCTAAGCCTAGTTGAATTTAGAGCATAGGTCTAATTGGGGTATAAGGACTAAAACTAATTAATAAATTAATAAAGGGGGGGGATGAAGAAAAATCAAATTTAAAAATTAAAGGAGAAAGAATTTATCAAAAATTTAATTGCTGGCTATGTGCAAAACTTGCTAATTTAGAACTTAGACCAAAAAGGGGAAACTTAAATACAAAAGGAATGTGGAACATAGAAGGGAACCTAGTCTAGATAAATTTCAAAATTTGAACTCAACTAAGCTTTAATAAAGGCGTCAGTCATTAAGGGGATGTGAGGGAATAAAGGGACATCGAGGAGTGTTTTAAGGTGGTTGAAGGAAATTGACAAATTAATTTAATTAATTAAATGAATTTTTGGTGCAACTAAGGGATCAGGTGACAAGTGTACGGGGGAGAATACTCCTAATAAAAATTGAATTTAATGTGTATTTTGGCAACTAGTCACTAAGAGAACTCTATAAAAGAAATGGCAGAGGAGGGGAAAAGATAACGACTAGTATGCGTAAGGTTATGCTATCGTATTTTTCTCTTGACTAGTTTTTCTTGTGGGAGTTGGGATACCTAGCTCAAATAGAGAGTGGTAGCTCGACCTTGCGAGGCAATCTAGGAGCTATATTTTTCTAGTTTGTGTGCGTCGCTCCTTTGTGGCTCGGGGGGCTCAGGGAGAAGAAGAGTACCCCTAGTGTTGGCTGAGAGGTACCAGGGAGGTCTTAGCATTAGCAAGTGAGAGCAAGGAGGATCGTCAGCAACTGAAGAACTTCAACAAGCCAACGTCGAATTATAGTATTCTTGTTTAAGATGGCAATCACATTGAAATTTAATTTTATTCTTGCGTGATTATGGTTTCGAATAAAAAATTCATTGTGCTGAGTTTTCTTGTAAATGTATTGCTACAGTAATTATATCATATCGCCTTTTAAATCTTGGTTTATCATGGTAATATGATATAAGTAAAGGAAAAATTATTATGGATATATATATACATACACACACACACACACCTTGGATAATCTGTAGCATTAGCGAACACACACCTTGGATAATCTGTAGCATTAGCGATAGAATTGGTGTTTTTTTCAAATTTCTTGTATGAGTGTAGGTGGCCTTTAGGATTCATGGAGAGTTTGTCTTTATCAAGTGTTGGTTGTATCAGAATCCCTTCTTCCACATGGTATCTTCGTCAACTCATCCTTGTCTTCTTGAAATTTTTTTCTCCAGTCGTTATGTCATTGTTGACCCTTTCGTTTGGAAATCTTTAACTGGAGGTTCTTGATCAGCAACATCCCTATACTTTAATCGTCATTTCTCCTATATATTCATAATATACTTGCAATGAAATAATAGTAAAACTGTGGTGATTGTTGACTAAATGAAAGGAGTTGCATCTCCTTCCCTTCCCTTGCAAAACTGAAATAGAGGCGTGGTGTTTTCCTTTAAAAACTGTGCTTACAAGCCTTTATTTCGTGTCTCCCTGTGTGTAAGGAGGCATGGTGTTTCCCTTTGATTGAAATGGTTGTGCCACCAAAGAAGAACCTTCATTGATTCATTTTTATCCTTGCTCTTTTTTATCCTCGCCTAAACTGAGTGGGAGCGTCGAGGTCGCTCGGATTCTAGTTTTTCTTGCCTTAGACCCATCTGATCATTTCAAATTTATTTTATATATTTTAAATAGGCTAAGGAGGAGTCAATTACAAGTGTCTTACGATTGGAGGCACTACTACATATGGGCAGATTATTCCACGAAATATTTCCACATTTCCATTATTTTCATGTTTTTTTTTTTAAATAGGGTGGGATTTTCGTCGATATTTCCACAAAAGTTCATCGATATAGCCATGAATAGGTTTTTTAACTTGGTCAGTATTTTAGTCATTATTGACACCAAAGTTCATCGCTATTGCCATGAAATTTTGTCGCTATTGCCACAATTTTTTTCCTATCTCATTGGTCGGTGTTAACTGCTAGTTGACTAGTTGATCTATATATAACTGACTTTAAGAGACTTTGCGACACAATTGCCATAGTTGTGACATTGTTCATGGATTTTTTTTGCGCTATTTATTTTTCCATCACCCACCAGTTGAACAAATCCAATTCTCGATCTACATAGCTCAGATTTTGAACTTGCAAGGTTAGCATGTTTTTTTTATTGATGTACTCATTTAACTTGTAAATTTTTGTTCAAATGTCCAAATTTCATGTAGCTTGTTTTTTCCTTGATAATATATTATATGTGTAGTACCATATTTCATGTCTTTGGTTTTTCAATCTAGTTAGTATATTCTATGGAAAAAGGTATGGGGATTCCATAATATTCTAGGTTTATGGAATCCAAATACCCTTTTCCCTTCAATTGTAGCTAGAATGTCTCTCTCTTTTCATTGATAAAGATATGCAAGTGCTCTTGAAAATCAACCCTGATCGGTGAAATGATAGTAATTGATTGTCATTTTCTTCTCTCTTTTATTTTTAAGAACTAACAAAAAAACACCAACAAAGCTTGATTGAAGCTTTGATACCACTTGTTACATCCCTAGTACCCAAATGGGATCACACTTGCATAAATTGAAAATAATATAATAGTGACAATAATGGTTGGGATACTTTCACACCTAATGGTTGGCTAGAACTTACTAATTTGATTAAATGAATGAAGAAATCTCCATGAATAAAATCTTGAAGTTGATTGTTATATTGATAAATGATAAGTTATGGTATATATAAGATATGGAGGAAACTCATGTTTATAACAATAAGATACATAAACACTAACCCTAAACTTATGTTAGGTATATATGTCGTTATTATATAAAGGAAAAATTTGTACACATATGACCTTATTATAAATATGTTATCTATGTCGTGATTAGGCACATAACAATCACTTTTAACTAACCACCTTCAATGTTAGGGTCCTGTTGGAGCATAACCCTAACTTACATTAGTTTATACCTAGATTAGACACCTAGATCTTGATTAATACATTCCATCACACTTTATTTCACCTAATTTGTCCACATAGAGAAGAAGGGTGCCTCATCCCTAGATTTTAGGGAAAACTACTATTTTTAGATCAAGACTCAACTCCCGGTTCTTGTTTTTCTTGATTTATTCTTGATTTTCTTGATTTATTCATGATTTATTCCAACTCCCCCATGCAAAAAATCATCCATTATTGGGGAATGTGCACCTCCTCTTTGAGTGAGAGATTTATTCCTTAATTAATGATTTTTTCCGTTACTATTATTAGTAACTGCTATTTCGAGTCAATTAAGTGAGTTGGAACTGCTTCTCTTGTCAGTTAAGTGAGGTTAAGTGAGCTAATGCACATAACTTGACTCTTGTGGGAATTAATGAGTGTGTGACATGTGTCTTTAGTGGTCTAGGTCCAACTATGTGGTCTTCCTTAGCCTATGACACCTATTTTAGCTTTTTCTAACTTTTTTTGACTAGAATTTCTATGTTGGAAATTCTATATATTCACCTCCTCTCTTCTTTTTGAGGATGGTTGCTCATGTATATTCATTTTTTATTAATAGAATTCTCTGATTTATGGAGAAAAAAATTTCTCTCATCTCTTGAATATCAACAAATTGTATGTGTTCAATTTAACTAGACTTCTAGATCTATCGAGGTTTTTGCAGGAGTTCTACATGGTATCAGAGCTAGATTGAATCTAGTGGATTGTACATGGTTTTATTTGCAGGTATAGATCATCAATATGTGTATAAAGCATCAATGGATAATCTCTCTCAGCCCACAATACTCATTCTAAATCCTTTCAATTACTTCGAATGGAAGACAAAAATCTCTCTGCTTCTCCAAAGCAAAGGGCTTTATAGGGTAACAATGGGAATGGAGAAAGAACCGACTACTGCAATAGAGAAGATCAAGTATTTCAATAAATTAGATGAATTAATTGGGATGATATTTCTATCAATTTTCAGAGATCTCCTCTTTCATGTCAGTGGAGCCACTACTCCCGATGTGGTTTGAACCACATTGGAAGGACTATTCGGAAAACAAGATGCAATGAAAGTGCATCAACTGGAGAATGAACTCATATCCCTAAGTCCAATTCATTTCATCAACCTGAAATAATTCTTCACCAAGTTCAAATCCCTCCTCGTTGAACTTAATTCATGTGGAGTCAATAAAAAGGAAGATCAGATCATCCTTTCAATTCTCTCGAAATTAGGCCCTAAATATTCTATATTTGTATCATCTTTTCAAGCATCTAAATTAACTCATGAAACATGGAAAATTCCTCCATTGAATGATTTCATTGCAACATTGACTCAAGAGAAATATAATTTATTCCAAGTGGGTGCCATAAATCATTCCAAGAACCAAGCACTTGAGGCTACTGATGCTCCAAAGAGCAGTGGAAAAGACAAGCAAAAAGGAAAGGGTAAATTTCCAGAATCGAAGAAGGAGAGATCCTCACAATCTTCAGAGAACTCTTCTGAGCCTAAGGGTAA
>ML806049.1:19662-43830 GCA_009831015.1 Picea engelmannii
CTCGCTTTACTTGGGTATTTTTTTTGAAATTAAAATCGGAAGTATTTGAATGCCTTATAGAATTTAAAGAACTTGCTGAGAATGAGTCTGGGTGTAAGATTAATATACTCCATACTGATAATTGGGGGGAGTGTGTCAACAAATATGTGAAACAACTTTGTATTGATGCAGGTATACAACTACAACACACAGTGCCATATACACCACAACAGAACAATGTTGCGGAGGGGAAAAACTGGTCCTTAAAAGAGATGGCCAATTGTATGCTACAGTCGAAATCATTAGCTACCAAGCTATGGGCTGAAGCTATTAATTATGCAACATACATTTGGAACCAATTTCCTCACAAATCACTCAAAGGCACCACTCCTTTTGAATGTTGGACTGGTAAGAAACCGAAAGTGTTGCACTTTCACATTTTTGGTTCACGAGCACGGGCTCACATTCCGACAGATAAGAGGAAGGATTTGGAGCCTCAAAGTGTTGAATTATTATTTGTTGGATATCCTAAAGGTGTCAAAGGATATATATTTTTGGACTCTCACACTGAAAATTTCATTCTAGCTCGAAGTGTGAAGTTTGCAGAAGAATCACTGCATGATTTTTCAGAAGACCTTGCCGAGGAACCGCTTGTTGTCACTGATGAGGAGGAGTCAGAAAATTATTCGAGCACATCAGAGTAGCCTTTTGGGTTTGATATAGAGTATGAGGAGAATTTCATGGCTTCTCCAACTTAGTTTCCAACTTGGGCAGAGAAAACCCTGCAAGATGCGGGTGAGCTAGTCGGTGATCATGCGGATACAAGAAGGACTAGATCACATTTTTTTGGGGATCCTCAAGCCCTGGCTGCCACAAAACCATTGTTTTCCATACATTTCTATATGACACTTGGTTCATATCCACATTCACACTCTGAGGCTGTTGGAAACCCACTTTGGGAGGCTTCCATGGATGAAGAGTACTCTTCTCTTATGGACAACAGCACATGGGACTTGGTTCCACTTCCGAAAGAAAGAAAGCTTGTTCGATGCCGATGGATATATTGAACAAATATTGTTGCAGATGGTGAGATCAAAAAGTACAAAGCTTGACTTGTCACAAAAGGATACTCATAGGTACATGGCATAGACTACACAGAGACATTTGCACCTATTGCAAAAATGGACTCCATTCGACTAGTTTTGGCCATTGCTGCTTCTTGCAGATGGGAAGTTCATCACATGAATTACATCCGTGATCTGATTAGTGACAAAGTCATTTCACTGCAGTAATTCCCCACAGAGCTACAGGTTGTAGGCATCTTCACCAAGTCCTCCACTGAAAATAATTTTTCAGCGCCGAGAGCCATGCTTGGAGTGGCGGAGACAGCTGAGTAGGTCATTTTTGGCCACTCAACATTTTTTCCTCTTTTTTTGGGGGGGGGGGTTTCCCACAAGGTTTTCCCTCTTTCCTCTTTTCATGATGAGTTCTTTTATGTAATGATTACCTAAAATGGCCAAGTTGTCGGGACTCAAATTGTTTGTCATTACAGTTAGCCTTTAGGGGGGGTGTTGGAGCATAACCCTAACTTATCTTAGTTTATACCTAGCTTAGACTCCTAGATCTTGGTTAATACATTCCATCACACTTTATTTCATCTAATTTGGCCACATAGAGAAGAAGGGTTCCTCATCCATAGATTTTAGGGAAAACTACTATTTTTAGATCAAGACTCAACTCCCGGTTCTTGATTTTCTTGATTTATTCATGATTTATTCTAACTCCCTGTTGGCAGCCATATTAATTCCTATATTTTCTTTACAGCTGCCTACACAAGGGTTTTGAACCCTCAATACTCGTCGCAACGTTTTAAAAAATGACACCATTATCTTTTGCTTTTGCATACTTGCTTTTTGTTTTCATTTTCACGACTGCAAGCGTGAAAACCCACTGTTGGAATTCATGTTGATTGAATTAAAATGATATTTTGGATTGTTATAAACCTATTTGTTTATGTGGTTACAACTCTTTGACCTCAAATATACCACTGGTCACATATTTATAAAAAACACCCCATATTTATGCATTTGATTATTGTTAATATGGTGTCAATTTACATAAACTTCGATGCAATGGTTTGATTGAACACATTAATTTTTGGGTCAAATCATGGTTCATTTGACATGTTTAAAATTCTTTTTGATATGCACTATTGTGATTTGAATGTAACATTTTACCAAGGTGTTGTCAATTGTACAACCCGACATGATATTTTTGCATGGTCCCAATTTACTCCACCACCCTCGCACGCATAAGCATTAACGCTCTGTCTTGCATTTCGGGTTGCCTTTGCTTATTTTGGGGAAGCTGTGGGAAAAATGGTTCTATGTCTACCCTGTCAAACCCTATCGCAGATTACCCTGTTGATTTTTTGCTATTAGCTATGGCTCCTATAGTGCAAATTGAGCCCAACGGTGTCTAAACTTTGTTGTTGTTTGATAACGCCCGAGAGGACCTAGAGAGGAATGGTTGGTTGGTTTTTATTGAGAAGTTCGAGGGTTTCAACCTGGCAGTTGCTCAACAATTCGCACTTACATTCGATGGGTGTAAAGCCAAAATTGGGGACATCCACCTTGAAGTGAATGAGGATTTCCTTAGCTCAGCCACTGGTCTGCCAGCCAAGGGACAAAGATGGTTTAAAAATTCAAAGGTTGACGATGTACCATGGCTACTGCTGTTTACCTCAAGGAAGATCAACATTTGGACAAAGGTATGCCCATTACAACTCTTAAGTCTAGGTGGCATGATTTGTTGGCTATTATCAAGCAGTTTGTTACATGCGAGGGTAGATACGACCTAGTTTTCCTATACCACCTATAGCTGCTCATGAGTTTCATAGATTTTCCCTTAAATATGCCACATTTCCTCCTTCGGAGTTTATATAAAATGGCTAAGCACTTCAAACGGGAGAAATCAGACTCTAGCCTCTTCCACCACTGTTTAATTAAAATTATTGTGGTTCATCAATTGAGGTTGAGTGGCGATTGTTGGGACGCTTTCTTGTTGAGGAATGGTTTTGCCAGTCCTAAAATAGGACAAGTTGATAAAATCGTTGTTACAAAAACCCTTGTCGGGCCTATCATTCCCCCTCCTATGCTCTTTCCCTTTGTTGAACCCTCAACCTACCCGAACGCTACCCAACCTGAGACCCTGCCTAACTCATGTCCAAAAGACAGTGGTAAGCCTATTAAGAGGTCTGCAAAGAAAAAGGGTAAAAGCAACAGTGATATCAATTGAAAAGGTAAAAAGGCCGCGCGTTGGGTTTCATGTTGTGCTCATAACAAACCAAAAGAAAACACAAATCAAAAACCAATCCTGTTAAGTGAAGATTCTGATTCTGAAATCGAACGGTTTCTAACCGAGGAGTATCCATACTCTCATGAACTTTGTTCAGTTAAGCCCTATGACTATGTGACAAACCTCCCACCGTGCCTTATAGATGACCCCAACTTCCCCAGGATCAAACTCGACAGAGAAACTGTTGGTCAATTAAGAAGTTCCTCACCTATGGATAAATAGCCTGTTCAACCACAGTGCAATGAATGTAAGACGTGGCTTGACCAATATTATACAGACATCCCTTTGCTCCAATCTCGGATCAATTCCTTGGAGGATCGGGTAAATGTGCTAACCAAAGAAAATGACAGATTGCAAGCTAATGATAAAAGGAAGAAGACCACAGGCTCTGTTGTCTTTAAAAATGTAGAAGCGGCCACTGCCATTGTCAATTCAAAAATAGCTTGATTAAAATCCCTAAACCCGAGGTATGGTTTTTTTTTCAAAAGTAATTTTAGGATGATTTTGTTTCATTTTGAATTAGCCTTTAATATTTGTTTGATCAAATTGCATCTAATTCTGTTATGATTGAAATGATACAACACGATTCTGTTTATAATAATAACTAGCTACATCAAAATTCGAATTTGTTGAATTTACAATTAACATGCAATCTAATATCATGTATTCTCGTGCGTTTTCAGGTACATACGAATTCTAAAGGAAATTGGATTGATAGTAGCATCTCTGAATATGCTATTTCCTTACATGGTTTTAGATTAGGCTGTTAGTTTTACATAGAAATGGGAATTTGGGAGATTGTATTCCCCACGATTTTTGGAACAAATTTGATAATTTCCACATGGAATGTTTTGAGCTTGTGGCCTTTATAAATTTATTATTTTGTAAACAAAGGGCATCGCTGTTTGGGAGCATAAACTATGGATTTTTGATTATCAGACTTGAATGAAAGTGGATATTTGCATAGCTTTAGCTTCAACATATCATATTTTTGTTCAAGTTTTGTTCATTTCAATTTGTAATCAAATTTTTGACTACTTTAGATATCATAATTTGTTATAGGTTGATGTGATGGGATTTAAATAGTGTCCATATTTTATGTCTCTCACTTTATATACAACAATTGATCTGTTTACATTTGATGATTTGAAGGTTGATCTTCTCTATCCAATGAACAGTTATATACAAATTGTCATACTCAGATTTATCTTAATGTGATCATTTGTCAAATGATAAATTGTTGTTGCTACATATCTTATTTGTTTTGTCATTAGCATTCAAAGTGTTACTGCTTCGCGTTTACGAGAAGCATTGGGAAAATTTGGTGTGGTTTGGCCTCATCAAATAGCAAATGTAGCTTCTATGCACAGGACACATATGGATATGCGATTACAAGTTAGTTTGCTAGTAGCATTCTATTAGTTAATTAATATAAGAATTTGTTGTAGTTTAGATACACAGTACATATTGTTATTCTTATTTCTCAGCTAGATAGCTGCCATTTCATTTCCTGTCGATAAAAGTTATAAAAAATCAAAAAATACTAAACAATAGATTTGCTGTCAATTCATATATGATTTTCACAGGTTTTCCATAAAAAATTTGCATTTTGTGAATATTGTACATATGATAGAAATATAAATATATCGATGCACTGTATATTTAATAAGTAGAACTATTATTCTTTCAGTTAGTAAAACTATAAATATATATTAGATTTGTATATAGTTTGCAACAGCTATTTTTCACTTAGTTAGTTTCTTTAGTTTAGTTTTTTCACTTTCCTAGGACTTTGATTGGCCAACGGAGTTGCTAAACCCGTCGGAGTGGATTAATCCAAATGGCTTGGGTTATTTAGAAAACCCCGGACCAGATTCACTCCTCCAGTTGACGAGCGGTCAATTTCATCCGTCAACAAATGGCGCTAGGAGGAGGGCCTGAAAATTATTAATGGCACGAGGAGGTCATAAGACTCCTCCACCACCCAACCGCTCACTTATAGTGACAAGAAGTCATTCAAATGACAACATCATCCCTCAAATAGAAACCACATCAAACGACGATCTACGGATCACAGTTGAACCAGTAACTCCAAATCCTACAGGTGGTGACGTATAAGAGATTGTCTGCCAATCTCTCATAAGAACACATAGTGCCTTCGCTTGTTTAAGACAACCAAACCGACCTTTGGACCAACCATTAGATTTCTCTGATATCAGAGAAAAACTCAGAGGCACTAACCTCACTTTAAACCCTACAGATCCAACTCTCACTCCTGTAGCAGGAGGATCTAGAATACCACCCTCACCACCTCCTTCATCCCCTTCTTCTTCTGGAGAAGAATCCTCTGACGAAGGCAGTTCCTCATCCCAGCCTTCGACACTGCCCACACCAATGGCCAACCAGAATAATCCTGCCAGACCCTGGCTCGACCAAGATGCAGTAGCCATACCTGGGCCTCAACATCCCTTGCCCAAACATATGGAGAAGTGGCTCCCCAAGTTTGACCTAGACTCTAAACAGATCATCGAAGATCATATTAAAAAATTTATGTTAGCCATTAGACTCCGTAATGTCAAGCATGAAGACGTAGTCTGTAGATTGTTCCCCTACACTTTCGAGGGCAATGCCTCTACCTGGTACTTTGCCTAGCAACCCCATACCATCGGGTCATGGGAGAAGTTTGAATCCTGTTTTCTTGAGAATTTTGGAGACGACAAGTCCCCATAAGTTCTAGTCATGGAGCTTTCTAGTTTAAGAATGAACCCCAAAGAGAAAATCAAAGAATTTAACCAAAGATTCTTAACACTAAAGAACCGAATCCCTATGGATTCGATGCCTGCTGAGAATCTTATCATAGCATATTATACGAAAGCCTTACATCAAAGTATAGCTATTTGGGTAAAGAGATATAAGAAAGCCACGTTGTTAGAGGCCTTCAAAGAGGCTAGTCAGATCGAGAAAGACATCCTCACCTTAAAAGACACTACTAGCAACGAAATAGAGACTAGTTCATCTTCCAAAAAGAAAATCGAAATCCTCCCTAGACCTGCCCAAAACAAAATGCAACCTGAAAGTTCAGATCTAGAAAACTTACAAAAAGTCGTTCAAAAATTGTCAAATCAAGTTATATATTTGAAAAGGACGGCCGAAGAAGCTTCTTCGAGCAAAGGGCCTTACAAACCCCCATTTAGGAAGCCTTTTCCCACCAATCGACCTAATTCAAATACCGAAGGCTTAAATCTAGAAAGCCTGCAATTCGCTATTCAAACCATTCTAGAAGCCCAGGATAACTTGATGCCCCTTGAAATCCCTGAGGAAGTAGTTAAACAAGAGACAGTTGAAGAAGATGAATCTTCTCCAAACATTTTTGGACACTTTTCGGATAGCATTTTTCAAGAAAATTTTGAGACAGTACATCCCTACAATACTAGGAGTAAGACAACAGACAAGCCTTCTTATGAAAACACTATGACTTTGCCCCCAAAACAGTCTAAAACAACTGAGACTAAACAGAATTATGCAAACCCAAGCTTAGATTATGATTTAGTTGAAGATCTAAAAAAGTTAAGGGCTAACATTTCTGTTTATGAATTATTAAAATTCTCGTTTCTGCTACAAAAAATGTTATAGAATATCGCAGAGAATAGCAAAAACGGTAATCCAAGCTGTAATAAGGTTTTTCAGAATAGCCCAAAAGTTCCTTAGAAGGCCTCCACTAAGAATAATTCTGATCCTCATGAGAAGAGATACCTTCATGTAAATAATGTAACAAATGTAGATAAATTAGTTTTAGAGGCTGCGAGTAAAAAACAACAAGCTTTCACCATTAGTACTCACAGAAACGTCCCTCCATTTTTGTTAACTTTTGAAATCTTTAATAGGAATGTGCACAATTGTATGGTAGATTCAGGAGCATCTTCCAACGTAATGCCATGGTCTGTGTGTCAGAAGATTAATGCTGAAGTTGAACCATCCACCTTAAAGATCATCTAGCTTGATCGAACTAGTGTTAAAGTTATAGGTGAATTAAGGAATGTGCTTATAAGATTATTGTCTAACCCCAAAGTTCATCAAGTAATTGATATTATTGTTGTAGATATTCCAGAAGTTTATGGATTGTTTTTAAGCAAAGACTGGTCAGAACAGCTACATGGATATTTCGTGATGGATTGGTCTCACTTGTGGCTGCCCGAGAATGGAAAGCCCAACAAAATCAAGGTAAATTGTGAACGTTACCTAAAGTTCACAGTCACAGATTTAAATGATCCCAATGAACCATTTACACCTTCTTCTGATTCACCCGAAATACAAGGGATGGATACCTTTTTCGGTAATTTCATGGCCGAGACTTCCTCTATCATTAACCCGGAGCAGCAGTCCGAAATTGTGGCATATATGCAACCATCAGTTTCTACCCAATGGTCTCATGCACTCGACAAAAATCAAATATGGTCTCTTTACTTTGATGGGTCAAAGTCCAAGGAAGGAGCTGGTGTGGGCTGCATTATTATTGATCCAGCAAGTAACAAAACCATGATTGCATGTAGGTTAGAGTTTGAATGTACAAACAACACGGCAGAATATGAGGCTTTATTGCAAGGCCTCAAGAAAGCATTAGATATGAGCGTTCAAAATTTGACTGTCTTTGGCGATTCGGAAATCGTGGTTAGACAGGTAAAAAATTCTATCCATTGTTTATCTCCGCATCTTAAAAGCTACCAATCTGAGGTATGGAATTTGATGAATAAGTTTTCTACTTTTAACATAAATTCTATTCCTAGATTGAATAATTCGGAAGCCGATTTATTAGTTAATGTAGCTTCAAAACTCTTTCCTGCAGAAGGCTTGTCCCCGAATGCATTCTCCGTCGAACTGTTGTTCAGGCCATCCGTCCCCGACAACATCATGAATTGGAGAGTCTTCGACGATGATCAAAAAATTATTAGTTTCCTGCATATGGAAGAATCTTTCCAAGGTGTAGGGATCGACGAATGCACTTATGACGAGAATATTCGTGACTTCACGGTAATACCAGATCCGAGATCTCCTGAATCTTCATCGGACATGGTAAATTCTATCCCTAAATCTGTAGTTAGATTAGAAAAAATTTATGATCTTCAAGACAAATTCAAAAAATCAGTCAACTGTAAAACTAATAGTTCCTTTTTATCGTATGAAAAAGTAAACTTGGGAACTAAAGACAATCCATAGTGCATAAATTTAGGGGTGGGGTGTTCTAAACAAGAGAAAGCGACGTTTATTAAATTGTTTAAGGAATTCAAAGATGTTTTTTCTTGGACGTATGACGACCTAAAAACCTTTGATCCTAACATCATACAACACGTCATTCCTATGAAACCCCAAACCTTGTCGTTCCAACAAAAGTTAAGAAAAATGCACCAAAAACTCAAACCGACTGTCAAAAACGAATTAAATAAACTCATGAACGCTAAGATAATATTCCTAGTTAGGCACACGCAATGCGTCTCTAATCTTGTCCCTGTCCGAAAGAAGAGTGGTGAAATCCGACTATGCATCGATTTCTGAAATCTTAATCGAGTGTCTGATAAAGATAACTACCCTATGCCACCCATCGAACAAATCCTTCAACAGGTGTCTGGTTCTGAAAGATTATCCTTATTGGATGGTTTTTCAGGGTATAACCAAGTCCTGATGTCTCCTCCAGACCAACTTAAAACTACCTTCCGCACTCCATGGGGCACCTACACTTATAGGAAAATGCCCTTTGGACTCATTAATGATGGTGCCACTTTCCAGAGAGCGATGGACATCGCTTTTCAAGGCTTAATCAATCAATCTGTCATAGTTTACCTGGATGACGTTACTGTATTTTTGAAAAATAAAGCTGATCATCTAGCTCATTTGAGATCCGTTCTACAACGATGTCGTAAGTATGACATTTCCTTGAATCCTAAAAGATCTATCTTCGCAGTAGAACAAGGTAATCTCTTAGGATTTATTGTATCAAGCAAAGGGATGATTATCGACCCTGAAAGGACTCAAGTCATCTCAAAACTCCCCCCTCCCTCGTCAAAAAAGTCTATGCAGTCTTTCTTAGGCCAAATAAACTTTGTCAGGAGATTCGTCCCCAGTTTTTCAGAAATGGTGAGACCTTTATAGAACTTAATAAAAAAGGACGTACAATATCATTGGGGACCCTTAGAAAACCAATCTTTTAATTCAATAAAAAATGCCATAATAGATGCTCCTTCTCTGATGAGCCCCAACTTTTCGCAAGATTTCACTCTCTACACATTTGCTTCTGACCGCTCCTACGCTGTTGTCCTAACTCAAAAGAACGCTGAAAACAATGAAGTCCCAATTGCCTTTATGAGCTCAGCTTTGAAAGGTGCAGAACTCAATTACCCAGCGGTAGATCAGCAAGCCTATGCTATTTTTAAAGCAGTAAAGCACTTCCGATCTTATCTTTTGAAATCTAGGACAAAAATTATTGTCCCTTACCCAACCGTCAGAAATCTGTTAAGTACAGAAAGAACTAGGCGAAAAGAGGGCGAACTAGGTCACCTCCTTACAAGAGTATGATATAGAAATCACCCAAGCACAAATAGTGAGATGTCAAGGGCTATGCAAGTTAGTTGTTGACTCAGCCGCAGGACACCAAGAAGAAAACGATGTGCCAAACCCAGGACAACACAACCAAAATTTAATCTGCTGTGCACAAAACCCTGTTAGCCCTTGGTATGATGATATAAAATTCTGTCTTAAACATGGGTCAGCCCCCCGCTACCTATATCCCACTAAAAGAAGAGTGCTAATATTGGAATCTGCCTCCTTTCAGTTGATTAATGGTATTTTGTTTCGTCAAAATTTTGATGGAGTACTAATGCGCTGTCTTGAGAAAGATGAAGCGGAAAAGGTCTTATTAGAATTTCACGCAGGAGAAGCTGGTGGGAATTTTGGTGGAGATACCACTGCCCATAAAGTATTAAGAGCAGGTTATTACTGGCCTACACTTTTTAAAGATGCTCATGCCTTGTGTCGCAAGTGTGTTATTTGTCAAAAAGCGTCCAGACGAATACAAAAACCAACCTTCCCTTTGCAACCTGTTTTAGTAGACTCCCCTTTTCAGCAGTGGGGTCTTGATATTATAGGTCCAATCAATCTGCCATCCTCTCAGCAACATAAGTTTATCATAACAACCACAGATTACTTCACTAGGTGGTCCGAAGCTGCCCCATTAAAAGTTGTAAATACTAGTAAGGTAATTGCCTTTTTGAATTCAAATATTATTACTCGTTTTGGTATCCCTGACTGTCTGGTATTCGATAACGCTTCCTATTTTTCATCTCTTGAGATGAGTGAGTTTTCTCTAGAAAAATGAATTAAATTAAAATATTCTACCAGATATTACACTCAAGGCAATGGATTGGTAGAATCAACTAATAAGAATCTGATTAAAATCATCAAGAGAACGATATCTAAAAATCACAAAAATTGGCATAATGCACTATTAAACGCAATCTGGGCTGATAGAGTAACTCCAAAGACTGTTGTGGGTAACTCTCCCTTCTTTTTCGTCTATGACAGAGAAGCAATTTTTCCATCACATATTCTTCTTCCCTCACTGCAGCTATCGCAGAAAATACAGGAAGAGGATTGCCCCCCTTTGGAGAATCGAATTAACGCATTATTAAAACTAGAAGAAGTGAGGGCTCAAGCAAAACGAAAGTTGGATCAACATCAACTTGTGGTTAAAAGTTGGTTTGATTCTAACTCTTCCTCTGACAGGAACTTTGAAGTAGGTGATCTTGTCCTAAAATGGGACAAACCACATGAGGGAAAGGGAGAACATACGAAGTTTCAAAACTTATGGCTAGGACTGTTTTTTATTGCTGAGAAATTGGGTCCCAGCTCTTTAAGATTACAAAGTTTAGAGGGACAACGAGACACCTATTCGGTGAATGGCCAAGCTCTAAAAATGTATTTCGCTTGATGACAACCTTATGTATGCTGTGTAAATATTTTTCCTTTGTTTGCTTTTCATTTTTCTTTGCTGTTTTGGTTTTGATTTCCCCCTTATGCTTACCAGTTTTTACTTTTGAAAAACATATACCTGCATCATGAGCTGTTCAGACTAAGAGAACAGAAAAATTTATCCTCTGAAACGACTGCTGAAAGTTTGTTTAAACATCAATTATGATACGCCTCTGAAGTTTACAGCCATGTTGAACAAAGCTTGTTGCTTGAAAGACGTTTCTTGATTTCAATCTGTAACTAAATCTTTTCATGATCATCCATTTCTTCTTACGCTGTCCCTGTTCCTTAAGAGAACAACTCAGAGATGTCTCCCTGCCTTCGAAGGTCGGTCTACCAATAAACCATCTCTAGATATTAATGAAGGACAGTTTAAAAAAATTCTCTCAAGGTCTGTAATTTATTAAAATGTGTTCAAAATATCATAATTTTCAGTGTCACCCCGCTCAATTATTTATCTTTAAAAACCAAATAAATCATTAAAGAGCTGTGGGAAATGCTTGTAAACCCACCGGGATACTGAACAGGTCTGCTGGCAGCGAGTAAATGCATGCATGACGCTAAGATAACTTCGTCAGGGTACTGAACAGGCCCGATGGCAGCGAAGCAATGTCAGGTATATGAAAATTTTCAGATATGGAATCTCTTGACCTTAAATGTCCTTCGTTCTGCTCTAGAACTTCCTGGTAGGATATAGATATTGGAGTGGGTTAATTGACAACCCTGTCGAGGCTATAGATGCCTGCTGGCAGTAGTGGCTATGTCAACAGTATTGGAGATTTTAACCTTAATATCGTGACTCGCTTTTGTTAAGATTGTCATCAGTTTTCATCTTTTAGAATAACAAGATGGAATTTTTTATGATTGATGATGATGTTCAAACAGTTTTCTGGTTGTTTTCGAGTTGGATTTTTTTTATCGTTATCCTAATCTGGACTTGTTCGTTTGGCAGAGATAACTACTTCTACCAGTGTGTCGCCATTGTTGGCAGCCATATTAATTCCTATCTTTTCTTTACAAGCTACCTACACAAGGGTTTTGAACCCTCAATACTTGTCGCAACTTTTTAAAAAACGACACCATTATCTTTCGCTTTTGCATACCTGCTTTTCGTTTTCATTTTCACGACTGCAAGCGTGAAAACCCACAGTTGGAATTCATGTTGATTGCATTAAAATGATCTTTTGAATTGTTAATGAACCTATTTGTTTACGTGGTTACAACTCTTTGACCTCAAATATACCACTGGTCACATATTTATCAAAAACACCCCATATTTATGCATTTGACTATTGTTAATATGGTGTCAATTTACATAAACTTTGACGCAATGGTTTGATTGAACACATTAATTTTTGGGTCAAATCATGGTTTTTGATATGCACTAAAGTACCATGGTCACTATTGTTTACCTCAAGGAAGATCAACAGTTGCGACAAAGGTATGCTCGTTACAGCTCTTAAGTCTAGGTGGCATGATTTGTTGGCTATTATCAAGCAGTTTGTTACATGCGAGGGTAGATACGGCCTAGTTTTCCTATACCACCAACGACTGCTCATGAGTTTCATAGATTTTCCCTTAAATATGCCACATTTCCTCCTTCAGAGTTTATATAAAATGGCTAAGCACTTCAAAAGGGAGAAAGTCGACTCCAGCCTCTTCCACCACTGTTTAATTAAAATTATTGTGGTTAATCAGTTGAGGTTGAGTGGCGATTGTTGGGACACTTTCTTGTTGAGGAATGGTTTTGCCAGTCTTGAAATAGGACAAGTTGATAAAACCGTTGTTACAGAAACCCTTGTCGGGCATGTCATTCCCCCTCCTACGCTCTCGCCCTCTGTTGAACCCTCAACCTACCCGAATGCTACCCAACCCAACACCCTGCCTGACTCATGTCCAAAAGACGGTGGTAAGCCTATTAAGAGGTCTGCAAAGAAAAAGGGTAAAACCAACAGTGATATCAATTGCAAAGGTAAAAAGGCCCCGCGCTGGGTTTCACGGTGTGCTCGTAACAAACCAAAAGAAAACACAGATAAAAAACCAATCATGTTAAGTGAAGATTTCGATTTTGAAATCGAACGGTTTCTAACCGAGGAGTATCCATACTCTCACGGACTTTGTTCAGTTAAGCCCTATGACTATGTGACGAACCTCCCACCGTGCCTTAGAGATGACCCCAACTTCCCTGGGATCAAACTCGACAGAGAAACTGCTGGTTAATTAAGAAGTTCCTCACCTATGGATAAACAACCTGTTCAACCACAGTGCAATGAATGTAAGACATGGCTTGACCGATATTATACAGACGTCCCTTTCCTCCAATCTCGGATCAAGTCCTTGGAGGACCGGGTAAATGTGCTAACCAAAGAAAATGACATATTGCAAGATAATGATAAAAGGCAGAAGACCACAGGCTCTGTTGTCTTTAAAAATGTTGAAGCGACCACTGCCATTGTCAATTCAAAAATAGCTTGATTAAAATCCCTGAACCCGAGGTATGGTTTTTTTTTCAAAAGTAATTTTAGGATGATTTTGTTTCGTTTTGAATTAGCATATAAGATTTATTTGATCAAATTTCATCTAATTCTGTTATGATTGAATTGATACAACACGATTCTGTTTATAATAATAACTAGCTACAGAATCGTGAGATTCTGTAGCTAGTTATCAAAATTCGAATTTGTTGATTTTACAATTAACATGCAATCTAATATCATGTATTCTTGTGCGTTTTCAGGTACATACGAATTCTAAAGGAAATTGGATCGATAGTAGCATCTCTGAATATGCTATTTCTTTACATGGTTTTAGATTAGGCTGTTAGTTTTACATAGAAATGAGAATTTGAGAAATTGTATTCCCCACGATTTTTGGAACAAATTTGATAATTTCCACAGGGAATGTTTTGAGCCTGTGGCCTTTATAAATGTATTATTTTGTAAACAAAGGGCATCGTTGCTTGGGAGCAGAAACTAGGGATTTTTTATTATCAGTCTTTAATGAAAGTGGATATTTGCACAACTTTAGCTTCAACATATCATATTTTTGTTCAAGTTTTGTTTATTTCAATTTGTAATCAAAATTTTGACTACTTTAGATATCATAATTTGTTATAGGTTGATGTGATGGGATTTAAATAGTGTCCATATTTTATGTCTCTCATTTTATATACAACAATTGATCTGTTTACATTTGATGATTTGAAGGTTGATCTTCTCTATCCAATGAACAATTATATACACATTGTCATACTTAGATTTATCTTGATATGATCGTTTGTCAAATGATAAATTGTTGTTGCTACATATCTTATTTTTTTTTTCATTAGCATTCAAAGCGTTACCGTTTCGCGTTTACGAGAAGCATTGGGAAAATTTGGTGTGGGTTGGCCTCATCAAACAAAAAACGTACATGCTACGCACAAGACACATATGGATATGCGATTATAGGTTAGTTTGCTAGTAGCATTCTATTAGTTAATTAATATAAGAATTTGTTGTAGTTTAGATACACAGTACATATTGTTATTCTTATTTCTCAACTAGATAGCTGCCATTTCATTTCCTGTTGATAAAAGTTATAAAAAATAAAAAAAATACAGAACAATAGCTTTGCTGTCAATTCATATATGATTTTTGTAGGTTTTCCATTAAAAATTTGCATTTTGTGAATATTGTACATATGATAGAAATAGAAATATATCAATGCATTGTATATTTAATAAGTAGAACTATTATTCTGTCAGTTAGTAAAACTGTAAATATATATTAGATTTGTATATAGTTTGCAGCAACTATTTTTCACTTAGTTAGTTTCTTTAGTTTAGTTTTTTCACTTTCCTAGGACTTAGATCGACCAACGGAGCCGCTAAACTCGTCGGAGTGGATTAATCCAAACGGCTTGGGTTATTTAGACAACCCCAGACCGGATTCACTCCTCCAGTTGACGAGCGGTCAATTTCGCTTGTCAACACTCCGCCATTCAAAAACTCATCCATTATTGGGGAATGTGAACCTCCTCTTTGAGTGAGAGATTTATTCCTTAATTAATGTTTTTTGTCATTACTGTTATTAGTAACTGCTATTTCAGGTCAGTTAAGTGAGTTGGAACTGCTTCTCTTGTCAGTTAAGTGAGATTAAGTGAGCTAATGCGCATCACTTGAATCTTGTGGGAATTAATGAGTGTGTGACATGTGTCTTTAGTGGTCTAGTTCGAACTATGTTGTCTCCCTTAGCCTATGACACCTATTTTAGCTTTTTTCTAGCTTTTTTTGACTAGAATTTCTATGTTGGAAATTCTATATATTCACCTCCTCTCTTCTTTTTGAGGATGGTTTCTCATGTATATTAATTTTTTATTAATATAATTCTCTAATTTATGGAGCAAAAACTTTCTCTCATCTCTTGAATATCAACAAATTGTATGTGTTCAATTTAACTAGAATTCTAGATCTATCGGGGTTTCTGTAGGAATTCTACAGGTCCTAACCCGCATATAGGTAGAACAATATATTCGGATGT
Organism: Picea engelmannii; assembly: GCA_009831015.1. Classification (NCBI taxonomy): domain Eukaryota; kingdom Viridiplantae; phylum Streptophyta; class Pinopsida; order Pinales; family Pinaceae; genus Picea; species Picea engelmannii. The sequence goes on from ML806049.1 coordinate 35,538, forward strand.
AATAAAGGTCAATATTAATAAGGCCTTGCAATAAAATAGAATAAGTCAAATGTAATAAGACCTAATAGAAGCTTCCGCTTCTAGAAGGATCTTCCTCTAGATGCTTCTTTTGACAGACATATTTAGTATAAATAGGAGTCAAGGGTATGAGAACCCTAGTTTTGAGATTATTGTAATAGATATCTGCTCAACTAGAGGTTTCCCCCTCGAAGAGGCCCTTGAACATTGCTCTCAGAATCAAAGTGTTATTTCTGTTGTTATTCTTATATCATTTCAGTGTTATTGTGGTGATTATTATGGTTATATTGTTGTTATTCTGTCATTTCTAGAATTTTATTTCTGTTCTTCATACTTTTTATATCTGGTATATTACAAGTGGTATCAGAGCACTTTCCTTGGTAGAAATTGTGGGTAAATTTTTTCAGGGTAGAGATGTATTCTGACATCTTTAATCCACATAGATATGTCGTTACATGCATAAACCCATGGTCGAGGGATTCATACATGCAGGGAATACAAGTGGTTCTTAAGCACACATCTGTTAGCCACCCTTGTAACCTCTGTTGGTACCTCTTCGAGTGGTAGCGCATTAGAAAACACCTATGTATGGATCTACCTATATTTCCTGAAGCCCTCTTTAGATAAACTGATCGACCGCCTGACTGCTATAGTGCCACCAAGAACAACACTCAGGAAGATACTCTCTAGTACCTGAGTAGTCGGGTAGTACGACTAAGGGTACAGTCTATCATCCTTAGTTAGTGCCTTGAGATATTGGGTCGAGTACTACTGTTGGACCCCGCACGTATATCAGAGATCTATAGAACAGGGAAAACCCTTGTCTATAGAACCCTTGAATACCTAACCCTTGGGGACAGAAACATAAACAAATTAAAACAAATAAATCATTTTTTAGAAAAAAATTTGACCCCGCACGCCCCTTTTTAGTTCCCCCGTCCTCATGGCCCATACCCGTAGCCAAGACTTGGAAGCTCATTTCAACACCTTGCAATTTGGTCCCATTGAGACCCAACAAGAAGTAAAACAACTCAGTGCCAATGTTGCCACCATCAATACAACCATGCAGTCCTCAATGGAGGAAATCAAACAAGACCTCACCACCCAGCTTGAATCTATCTTTTTGACACTCTGCACCAAACTGCACATCCCTACAAATAACCCTTCCTCTTCCTCACCTCCACATATTGAAGGTGACCACTCCTCTCATTCCCATAACTTTTAGAACCATTAATTTCAACATGAGCTACGCCTTCCACGAGTGGATGAGACCAAATTTGATGGCTCACACCCCATTGGTTGGGTAACACAAATGGAACATTATTTCTCTTTATATGACATTACAAATGACTTGGACAAACTACAGTATGATGTTATCCATCTATATCAAGAATGTTGGCAATGGTGGCAATGGAGTCTCGTCAAGGGTATATTTCTTGGACACACTTTGTGGCAGAGGTTTATGAACGCTTTGACACTGACACCAACCATTTAAGACATTTGACAAAGTTGAAACAATTAGGAATAGTGGAAGACTTTATAGTTGCCTTTGAGCACCTAGATTTTTGGACAGAGGGCATGTCTGATGCCTTTTTCCAAGAATGTTTTATTAGTGGCCTCAAGGATGAGATTTGGGCCCATGTCCTCATGGCTTGGCCTTAGAGTTGGGTGGAGGCTACTAAAAGAGATAAAGAATCACAACAGGTTGTATCTTCTCAAAACTAGAAACCCTCCTTTATCCCTCGCCCTAAACCAGTAAATCCCACTACTCCCTCCGCTCCATCAAAGATCTAAAAATTGACCAGGGATGAAATGGATGAATTCCAACTCAAAGGAATTTGTTATAATTGTGATGACAAATATTTCCCGGGCCACAAGTGTTAGGAACAAAACATGTTTATGGCCATCTCTGAGGGTATTTCAAAAGAGGATATTGAAACTCTCCTTATGTCTGAGTCACCTGAAACCCCTGACATAACCCCTCCCTCAGACCCTCCTGAAGTAGAACTGATCATTTCCCTCAATGCTCTCATTGGATTCTCTGCTCCCCAAACCCTCAAGCTAATCGGTTACATCAAGCATTGGAAGGTCATCATTCTAGTTGATAGTGGAAGCACCCATAATTTTATTCATCGCTGCATTGCCCAAGAAACTCATTGCTACGTCCATGCCATCAATAATTTCCAAATCATAATTACCAATGGTGGCTCCATGAAATGTGGAAGGCATTGTGAAAATGTGCATCTCCAAATTGGTGACTACCACCTGAAATCTCATATGTTTGTTATAGACATGGGCGGGTGTGACATTGTGTTGGGTGCAGACTGGATAAGGAATTTGGGTCCCATTCTCATGGATTTTAAGGAATTAACCATGCAATTTGACCAGGAGGACCACCAATATAAGTTCCAAGGCATCACCACCGGTTCACCTGAGATCATTAGTTCCCATCGCATGGAAAAGCTGCTAAAAATGGATCATTCTGGTGTTATTTCTCAACTCCATGCCATCCAAGCAACAAAAACACCCTCGGTGCCACAAGACCTCCAACCCATCCTTTATAAACATCAAGTGGTGTTTTCCACTCCCCAGGGACTCCCTCCTTCACGTGGTGTTCATGATCATTCCATTCCCCTTGTACCCAGAAGCCTTCCTCCCAATATCTGTCTGTATCATCACCCATTTTCCCAAAAAAATGAAATTGAGAAAATGGTCCAGGAACTCCTTCATGTAGGCGTTATCTACCCTAGTACGAGCCCCTACTCTTCTCCTGTGGTCATGATCCTGAAGAAATATGGTTCTTGGAAAATGTGTCCTTACTTCTGTGCCCTCAACAAACTTACCATTAAAGATAAATTTCCCATTCCTGTCATTGATGACCTCCCGGATGAACTGAGTGGTGCCCAATTTTTTACTAAACTTGATCTTCATTCAGGATACCACCAGATATGTATGAAAGAGGCAGACATTCCCAAGACTTCCTTTAGAACTCATGAGGGCCACTATGAGTTTTTGGTCCCACCCTTTGGCTTGTGTAATTCTCCCTCCACCTTCCAAAGCCTCATGAATCATGTCTTCCGTCATTTTCTCCATCATTTTGTCTTAGTTTTCTTTGATGATATCCTCATCTATAGCAAGACCTAGACATAACATCTTGATCATGTGTATCAAGTTCTCCATCTACTCTCTCAGCACCAAATTTTCCTAAAATAGTCTAAATGTTCTTTTGGTGCCTCAGAAGTAAAGTACTTGGGTCATCTGGTTGGCAAGGACAACGTCAGGGTGGATCATAAAAAGATTGAAGATATGCAAGACTGGCCTCACCTAAAGAATCTCAAAATCTTGCGTGGATTTCTGGTCTTAACAGGTTATTATCTCTAGTTTGTTAATAATTATGGAAAGATTGCAACACCTCTCACTGCTCTCCTAAAACATAACTCTTTCACTTGGACTCTAGCTATTGCTGAAGATTTTAAAACCTTGAACATGGCCATGTGCACCACTCCAGTCCTGGCCCTTCCTGATTTCACAAAGACCTTTGTCTTGGAATGTGATGCTTCAGGGATAGGAATTGGTGTTGTCCTTATGCAAGAGGGTCGGCCTTTGGCCTTTACCAGCAAGAAACTATCTAAAAGAAATCTTGGAAAATCTATCTATGAAAAGGAAATGTTGGCTATTATTCATGTCGTTAATTTGTGGCACCCTTATCTATTGGGGTAACACTTCCAAATTAAGACAGACCATCAACGCCTCAAGTATTATTTGGAACAACACATTTCCTCCCTGAAGCAACAAAAATGGGTAACTAAGCTATTTGGCTATGATTATGAGATCATTTACAAGAAAGGAAAAGAAAATGTGGTTGCGGATGCACTTTCCTGCAAATATGAAGATGAAGGATCCCTTTTTTCTCTTTCCTTCATTGTACCAGATTGGCTCCAAGCTATTCGCCAGGAATGGCTACAAGATCCCAAAAGTTTGCAGCTGATCCAACAATTACAGTCCAGTGATCCAACTCCCCCAAGGTACTCTTAGCTCCATGATAAGCTTCGATACAAAGGACGGTTGTATTTAAGTAAAAAATCAAATCTTAAATCCGCGGTACTTTCTGAGCTTTATGCTACACCGACAACAGGGCACTCTGGGTTCACCAAAACCTATGACAGGGTCAAATGTTCTTTTTTCTGGGATTGTATGAAACAGGACATTCGTAATTTTTTCGCCGAATGTGATGTGTGTCAACGCAAAAAGGGAGAAACAATAAAATCTTTGGGCACACTACAAATGCTCCCGATTCCACCTGCTATTTGGAAGGACATAGCTATGGATTTTATTGCAGGCTTACACAAATCGGGAAATAAATCAATGATCATGGTGGTTGTTGATCGCCTTTCCAAGTATGTTCATTTATGCGCTCTGAAACACCCATTTAAAGCATCCATGGTGGCTCAAATTTTCATGGATCAGGTCTTCAAGCTCCATGGCATGTCACAATCTATTTTTTATGATCATGACCGCACTTTCACAAGCAATTTTTGGAAAGAATTGTTCAAGCTACAAGGCACCCAATTGCATCTCAATACAACTTATCATCCCCAGAATGATGGTAAAACATAAGTTGTCAACAAGTGTTTGGAAACATATTTGAGGTGTTTTGCCTCGGAAAATAAAAATCAGTGGGCTCAATGGTTACCCCTAGCTGAATGGTGGTACAACACTTCATACTATACAACTGCATGTATGACTCCTTTTGAAGTGGTATATGGACATAATCCGCCTCTAGTTCTCTCATACTTACCTGGTGTATCGAAGGTCTAAGTGGTTGACCAAACACTTACAGTTTGAGAGGCTATTCTCCATACCCTCAAAGAGAATTTGGTCATGGAACAGAATCGTATGAAGAAACAAGCAGATAAAGGTCGCTCTGAACGTCAATTTGAAGAAGGGGATCAGGTGTTTCTTCATCTGCAACCTTACAAGAAGAATTCCCTCAAGGATGAGCATTGTCATAATATAGCACCGAAATTTTATGGTTCTTATACAGTTCTCAAGCATGTGGGATAGGTGGCCTATCAGTTAGCTTTGCCCAGTCATTCAAAGCTACATCCTGTTTTTCATGTTTCCTGCTTAAAGAAGGTGATCAGAACTAAGTGCCAAATTCAAACCAACCTTCCCGAGTTAAATGAAGAAGGATCCATTTGGCTACAACCACAAGCATTTTTGGACCAATGTGAGCATCGCCTGTGTTAGAGAACCATGAAGGAAGTGTTAATATAGTGGAAAGATACAACTCTAGCAGATGCCACTTGGAAACCATCTACCATTTTGCAACAATTTTCACATCTCAAGCCTTGAGGACAAGGTTGTGTTTAAGGGGGATGACATGTTAGGTTCCTAACCCGCACATAGGTAGAAAAATATATTCGGATGTAATAAAGATCAATATTAATAAGGCCTTGCAATAAAATAGAATAATTCAAATGTAAGAAGACCTAATAGAAGCTTTCTCTTCTAGAAGGATCTTCCTCTAGATGCTTCTTTGATAGACATATTTAGTATAAATAGGAGTCGAGGGTATGAGAACCCTAGTTTTGAGATTATTGTAATAGAGATATTCTCTACTGTAGGTTGCCCCCTCGAAGAGGCACGTGAACATTGCTCTCAAAATCAAAGTGTTATTTCTGTTGTGGGTGAAATCATGGAAGTGGGTAACACTTTCGTGACAATCCGATCTCCAAAATTTTGAAAAACATATTTTCGGCTGAAATAATATTATTTTTCGGCCGAAACATATTTCTTTCAGCCGAAAAGTGGAACATCAAATCGAACGATACAGTCACGGTACCCTCAATTTGCATGTAAAAATTTAGTCTGACGAATTTTTTCCATCCGGCAATATGTTTTCGGCCGAAAGATATTCCAGCCGAAACATACTTTCGGCCGAACACTCTTTCGGCCGAAATAATTTTTATATATCAACCACACATTGACTGTGGAATGTTTTTTCAACTTTATTGGTGTTTCTGTGCATCTTTGTGTGCCTGAGAGCTATTCTGTGTGAGTGCTTGTGTGCGTTTCTGAGTGTGAGTGCCTACCTGTGCGCGTTTCTGAGTGTGAGAGCCTATGTGAGCGCCTTTGTTCATTTATGTGTGAGTGCATGTGTGTGTTTATGAGTGTGAGCGCCTGTGTGAGACCCTGTGAGCTATTCTGTGTGCACATGTGAGCTATTCTGTGAGCATCTGTGAGCTATTATGTGTGTGTTTGTGAGTCTGTTGGCGAGCGGTCTGTTGGCATTTGTGAGTCTATTGGTGAGTGGTCGATGAGAGGTCTATTGGCGATCATTTGGTGAGAGGTCTATTGGCGAGCGGCCGTAGGGGTGGCATAGCTATCGAGTTGGCGAGCGGTCGACGAGTTTTAGGTATTTATCCAAAATTTAGTTTTAGTTTTTAATTTTAAATTTTAATTTGTATTTTAGTTATAGTTATAGTTATAGTTATAGTTTTTGTTTTTTATTTTAATTTTTAATTTAAAGTTTAGTTTTAGTTTTCTTTGTATTTTAATTTTAATTTTGATTTTTAATTTTAATTTTAGTTTAGTTTTAGTTTTATTTTTTATTTTTTTTAGAAATTTAATTTTTTATTTTTTTAAATTAAAATTTAGTTAAGTAGGTGGCCGAACAGGGCAATGTGGTGGGCACCCCAAAAACTTGGCCATAGGGCTAGTCTCTCGCGGCCAAGTCACAGTCCAGTGGATTGTGACTTGGTCGCGGGGGCCCAGCCCTGTGGCCAAGCCGTTGGGGTGCCCACGACATTTCCCTATTCAACTTAGGCCCATAACATTAGAAGTAGAAATTTATAATATTTTTTTTTTCAGAAAGAAAAATATCCTATAATAGTTAATAATAATAAATCTGTTCCCAAGAGAACATTACAACTTAAATTAGCCTGTCTTTAGTTCATGACTATTCCCATGAATTAACCTTCACCAAAATTTTCTAAAAACAAATACAACAACAATTACCTTCATGTTAGTACCTTGTTTACAAAATTATCAAAACACAAAAGAAACATTAACTAGTCTATTACAGTGAATATCCAACTTGTCATTATCCCTTGTACTGGTATTCTTTATGTTGTAGACACTTTTTCAGTTCCCTGTAAGACTATCCGTTATTTTTGTAAAAAAAACACCTTCCTCATCCAGTTGTAGTTCTTCATTGGGCATATAATTTGCAGCCTTGTTATATGTTATGTAAATGTGATGTGCTTTTAGTTGAATAAAACTTCCACAGAGTCCTAATTTTTCCATCCATGGCTGCAAAGCGAGCACCTATAAATTATTATCATTATAGAACTAATAAATAATTAACTTTGAATCACCTACCAACATTAATCTTGTAACCATCAATACATATGCAAAATACAACATGCACCATAAGGGTAATAGTTCTCCTTTTGTATTTGTCCAATACCCATAGTTCATTTTCATATTGAAGGTCCCTAAGGCTGGACATTTTAAAACAGACCCTTCCCCACATTTTTTGCCCATGTCCTGTCAGGCTCCATCAAAGAACCCTACTGCATAATCCCAATCCAAACAAGGAGGTATATCAATCCTTAAGTTCTTTAACTTCTGGATAGGTTTGTATTCTCCCAAGGCATGTAGGATGCAAGTACACACTCTACCAAGGCTAGGAAACATATTTTCAAATATAATTATATTTTTGTTTTTCCATAATATTTACTTGTGGTATTATGACATTTTAGAAGTGTGTCAATCCACTTTATTTTGTGAGTATGTTACATCACATAATTTAGTAGATACCATAGTCTTGTTCTCAACATGTGCCCATATTACTAAAAGAAAAAATTCTAACATTTATTAGAATTAAAAAATTAGAAGATTTACTTGTGGGGTTACAACATTTATTTATGTAAATTAGAAAAATATTATACTTTAGAATGACCTATGCTACATTGTATTTTCATATATCAATTACAATACTTTACGATTGCAACTAATAAATTCCATGAGGATTCCAAATGAATGTCTTATAGAGATCACACATTTAAATATTTAAATGTCCCATGTCACATACCATCCCAACACTCAAATCACCTATAATTGCATCCTTTCTCAATTGTAATCTTCAAAATTCTACCTCCCTCTCTCAATCTCTAGCAATTCATATTCTTATGGCCCATCTCTAAGAGATAGTTACAATTGTTCCTCTTCTTTACATCCCACTTGAACAATCAATTCAACTTCTACACGT
>ML806049.1:43976-54519 GCA_009831015.1 Picea engelmannii
TCATAGAACATACTACACGAAGAATTGACCAATTGACCAATAAACATTCTTAGAACCTTTTAGGTTTTTGTTGACATGTTCTAGAAACATGCATCCATTATTTCCATTAATTGTCCATCAATGTAAAGTATAGAATTTTAAGGTAAAGTATTAGTTATTATATGAGATCTAGGGGTTAAATGAATTAAAGGGATTAGGTGTTATAGAGATTAATGGATATGAGAGTTAGTATTTATATGTGTTATGCCATATATAAGATGGGGGTTATACATGTTAAGGGTTATGGGTCTTATTAGTTAAAAGGACCATGAGTTTCATAGATGATAAGTGTTAGGAATTATAGGCATTAGGTGTTCTGACGCAGTCGCGCTCCTCCGTGCACGTTCGCTCACATGATCTTCTTCTTCTTTATCCCGAAGAACTGAAAATCTCTTCTAATTCCCTATCGAGAATTTTTCACCCACAGAATTCTTCACGCGGTCCCCCTTTCTTTACTTGTCGGGAAATTGGAACTCGTGACTTCATGAGTCCAAAGGTCGAACACTGGGCTCTCGAATCCCCGAGACTCGATGACCAATCCACGCTGACCCTTACCTTTCCTTGTCGGGACTTTTGCTATCGTGGTTTCGCTACTCGCGATGCCAGCAACTCGTCTTATCGACTCCCGATGCCCGATATGCCGAAACTCCGACATCCGCGTGCGAGTTGACTATTCAACCCTTTACTCCATCGACATTTCGGAATTCGAGAGATCATGAATCCTAATGCAAATGTCTCGGCACTTCTCGCTGCGAAACCCCGATGAATTATGCCACCTGTCTTCCACTAACTCCTGCGGTCCCACACTGCTTATGTCACTGTCGGGATATCGTGGATCGCAATTCCAAGCTGCCTGATTATCTTGTCCTTAGGACCTCCGATGCTCTGAACCCCGACTTCCTTGGATATTTTGACACGTGTCCCAAATGATGGGCGGTCTTGATCTGTCAGGATATCGCATATCGCAATATCGCGATTCTGGATGTAATATTTTGGAGCTTCGACTCACAAAACCCCGATACACGATGCACGTGTAGATCTAACGGTCCTTGTGGCCCCGATCAATGCTCTGCCCCTCCTGAGCTTTATACCTCCTGGGAATACCTGTGGTATCATCCCTGCACCTCTGTGAGATTTGACGGTTCACGGGATATCGTGTATTCTCCTCGGAGAATACCTACCATCCATTCTTCCTCAATGACTCTTGTAATTGACTAAGTGTTCCTTTCTTGGAACTTGTTCCTCCTGCGTGCAAACCTACGACGCCTCTTACGAACTTTCAATAGCAGCTCCCTTGCGCTTTCCTTCAACGAATTTAAGGACCTAACCTTCCTGATCTTTTCCCACGACTTCGGTCTTTTAGGAAAACTCTTGAGCGCAATCCTTGCGACAACCCTTCAACCACGCCTAAGTGTTGAAGTCTTCGACTCTGTGCATGCCTGCAGCAACAGTCCTTCAAAGATTTACTCAGGTTCGCAACCCTGAGTCTTTTACACGGCTTGCGCACTCCTTGCACGACTCCTCTAACCCAATTCCTCTTTGGGGTGAATGAGAACAAAAGCTAACTCTATCTGAACCCAGGGATGATTTTAAGGATGGAAATTTATTTTAAAATGTAGAAACCTTGGCGAATCATACTAATCCTTCATATGCCAACTATAAATGTTTGACGATATTTTTTTTAAAATATTCAAATTTCTAAGGATTTAATATAGTTTTTATAAAATTTTGGCGATTTTTAAGGTAAAATAATTTTATCCTATAGAATTTGGGCGAATCATTTTTAAAATAGCGAATCTCATTTTTGGAAAAACCATGGAAAATTATCCCATGAGTGAAATTTAGCCCGTAAAATCATCCTTGTCTGAACCTTCTGTCAATGCACTCCTTGCAGACAATTCAACTGCACTCCTTGCAGGAATCTTCTGGCTCAATTAGAGAAACAATTGAAACTCATTCCTTCCTTCTCTCAGACTTCAATTAATCATGAAATCATATACACAACATATAAAAGCATATGTATAATAGGAAGCAAACATTCATGAGCATATCAACATAAATACACAGAGAACAACACAAATCATGGATTTGAATCAAAGCTCTTCTATTAATTCAAATATCTATACATGGGTGTTCTTTTCACAGCTCTCTGCTTGCTCTTTGCTCTGATAAATGTTACAATGATACAATGAGGGTGTCTATATCCGTTTTCCCTCTGACTTCTAGACTGTCTAATCTATGAATTAAAAATCCTATCTACAAGCATTAACTATTTTAAATGTCGTCTATCTACTAAAGGACAAGAGCTATCAGCTCAAGGTCCATTTATAATATACAAGTGTGCCAAATCTTAATGGCTCATTTAATATTTGCGCAACGACTTCCAAGGCAATTTCAAAATCTGTGTTGGCTTATCCAGCTGTCTTCTGCTTCTGCACTGGCTCGCTTGATAAGTTGGTGATGCTCCTGCATCATACTCCCTCGCTTGAAAAATTTCATGGGCTCCTGTCCATGAGCTCCTGCATGGCTTGTCCATGCTTCTGTATCTCTACTTCGGTCTTTTTACCCACTCTCTTGTCCAGTATGTATTCCATCTGCGGCTTCTCTGCAACTGGTAATTGTTTCATCCACTGGATCACTGGCTGCTCAGTTCCAGTCTCTGCTTCTCCAGCTCTATATGGGTATAAATCAGGGACATTGAATATCAGAGATATTCCGATCCCATCAGGTAGTTCAATCTCATAAGCATTTTCTCCGAATTTTCTCAAGACCTTACATGGCTCGATTTTCTTCATTTTCAACTTATTGTATGTTCCCCTTGGGAACCTTTCTTTTCTCAAGTGCACCAGAGCGAATTCACCAACCTCGAACCGAAGTTGTCTCTTCCGCTAGTCAGTTCTACGTTTATACTCCTGGCATGAACTTTGCAACCACTCCTTCACCTGATTGTGAAGTTCCTTCATCGCCTCCATGAATTCTTCTGCATTAGCACTGCTAGTAGTAGTCTGTTCTGAATCCCTCAGTTCAAAAACTCCCCTCGGTTGTGTGCCATACACAATTTGAAATGGACTTTGGCCTATGATCCTGTTCACTTAATCATTGTATGCGAACTCCACCTGTGGTAATATGTGGTCCCAACTGCTGTGGTGCTCTGTCACCAAGCTTCTCAACAAGTCTCCCAGAATTCTGTTGACCACTTCTGTTTGTCCATCCGTCTGAGGATGATAAGCAGAACTAAACATCAAGTTAGTCCCCAGCTTCTTCCACAAAGTCCTCCATAAATTTCCCACGAACTTTGTATCCATGTCCGAGACTATACTTTTCGGCAATCCATGAAGTCGAATGACCTCTTTGAAGAACAGATTCACGACGTGAGTCGCATTGCTGGTTTTTTGGCATGGGATAAAATGTGCCATCTTAGAAAACCTATACACTACCACAAATATTGAGTCAACTCCTCTTTGTGTCCTTAGCAACCCCAATACAAAATCCATGCTTATCGTCTCCCATGGCCTCTCTGGTATGGGCAATGGTTGATAAAATCCTGCATTCTGCTTTCTTCCCTTGGAATGCTGGCAAAATCTACATATGTCTACAAATATCTTGACTTATGACCACATCCCTGGCCAAAAGTATGACTCTCTCAGCTTCGCGAATCTTTTATCATGGCCAAAATGTCCTGCCAATCCTCCGTTGTGTTTCTCCTTCACCAGATTATCCCTCATGGAGCAATTTGGAATACATAACTGATTTCCTTTGAACAACAATCCTTCTTGGATCATGTACTCTATCCACTGGCTTTGGTCTCTGAGAACTGGATTCTCAACTGCTTCATATGCTTCCTTAAAGTCTGGATCATGTCTGTACATGTCCCTGAGATCATCAAAACCTAATGTTTTGACTTTGAACTGCTGCAACAACAAACACTTCCTGCTCAAAGAATCAACCACTTTGTTAGCAGTACCCAAAATGTGTTTAATCACAAATGTGAAATTTTGCATATACTCTACCCATTTTATATGTCTCTGATTCAACTTCTCCTGTTGAGTCACAAATTGTAATGCGTGGTTATCACTATATAATACAAATTATTTTGGGATCAAGTAATGCCTCCACTTCTTCAGTGCCTGTATGATAGCATAGAATTCCTTATCATACGTGGATTACTTCAATTTCGCCTCATTCATCTTCTCACTGAAATATGCAATCGGTTTGTCTTCCTGACTCAAGACCGCTCCTATGGCAAACCCACTTACGTCATATTTCACCTGAAATGTCTTCAGGAAATCCGGCAACACCAACACTGGTTGTTCCGTGATCTTTCGTTTCAATAGATTGAATCTTTTCTCAGCCTCAGTCATCTAGTGAAAATATTTATGTCGCTTCTTCACTGTATCCATCATTGCTGCGCTAATTCCACTGAAATTCCTGATGAACTTCCGGTAGAAACTAGCTAGTCCATGAAAACTTCTCACCTCGAAAATATTTCTCGGTGATGGCCAATTTTTTATCACTTCTACCTTATCTGGATCCATTCTCAACTCATTCGCTGAAATAACAAAACCCAGATAAATGAACTCCGTCTTCATGAATGAGGACTTCTTCATATTGATCAACAACTTCTCTTGCTGTAGCTTCTTCATCACTGTAGCTAAATGCTTCAGATGTTCATCTTTCGTCTTACTAAAAATCAATATATCGTCCAGATATACGATGACAAACTTCTCAATGAAATCCTTCAGGACTTCATTCATCAACCTCATAAAGGTACTTGGCGCATTCATCAAGCCAAACGGCATGACAAGCCATTCATACAACCCTTCATTTGTCTTGAACGTTGTCTTCCATTCATCGCCTTCTCTCATGCGAATCTGGTGATATCCGCTTTTCAGATGAATCTTTGAAAAGTATTTTTCTCTGCTCAAGCAGTCCATTAAATCGTCCATCCGCAGCAATGGAAACCTATACTTGATGGTTATCTTGTTGATCACCCTTGAGTCGGTACACATTCTCCAACCTCCATCCTTTTTTGGACTAAGTACCGTTGGAACGGCACATGGGCTCAAACTTTCCCTAACCTTTGTCTAGCAGCTCCTGAACCTGCTTCTTGACCTCTTCATTTTCTTGTGGCGTCAACCTGTACGCGGCTTTGTTTGGAAAACTGGCTCCTAGTATGAGGTCTATATGATGACTCACACTCCTCATCGGTGGCAATGAACGAGGTAATTCATCCACCACGGTATTAGCGAACTCTTCCAGCAGTTCTTGAATCTCTTCTGGTAGATCATCCACTCTTGTGCTAGTCAGAACAATTCTCGGCTTCCCGACCACAAAGAATCATGGATCTTCTTTCTTCTTCACCTCCGTAAGAAGTTCCTTCCCACTCATGAGAAGTACAATATTTCTCCTTCTGGTTTTCCCTTCTTATCTTTTATTGGAAGAAACATATGAGTTCTCCCATTCTTCTCTAGAGTATACGTATTCATCTTCCCATCATGAATTACGTTCCTGTCATATTGTCATGGTCTGCCCAACAATAAATGATAGACATCCATAGGGATGACATCATAGAGTACTTTATCATTATACCCTCCTATTTTGAATTCAACTAAACACTGTTTAGTGACACTTACTTGATGTCCCTTTTGTAGCCATGAAACTTTGTATGGACTCGGGTGATCATTTGTCTCCAGCTCCAGTTTTTCCACCATCTCAGTTGAAAAGAGATTATCTGTGCTACCGCTATCCACGATAACCTTGCATACCCTATCCTTGGTCTTGCAAGCTGTTCTGAAAAGTCTGGTCCTTTGAGCTGAGTCCTCCACCTCCTTTCCGGGTGTGAAGAGAACTTTACGCATCATCAATGACCTTCTGCCTTCTGCGTCTTCTACCTCAACATCTTGCCTCTGTGCCTCGGTGATGTGAGCTTATCCACTATCCTTCTTTTTCTCGGGACAATCAAATGACTTGTGCCCATTTTTCCCACATGTGAAGCAAGTGATCACTCTACCTCTTCCTCTTCCTCTACCTCTGGTACGAGGAAACATATTGTTATCGGCATATCCTCCGCTCTACTCTGTTCAATGTATGGCCCTCGCTGTTCAATGTATGGCCCTCGCTGTGAGGTTCCACCTCTTTCAACTTTACCCTGAGGTTTCTTCCATTCCTCCTTGGGTTTCTGGTATTTATCTTGGGCAATCGACTTGCCTCTAGGCTGACTTCTTCCTTGCCCTCGCTGACCTTGCTTACGGCTCAGCTTCTCTTCAGCGTTCGAAGCCATCTGATAAGCATCCTCCATAGTTTTGATGGTTACCATGCTCATCTCATCTTGGATATCATATCTCAGGCCATTCATATACCTAGCAAACTTCTCATCATCGCTCTCCCGATGACCTGCCCTGATGTTCAGTCGATAGAATTCCTCCGTGTATTCTTTCACTATCATCAGCTTCTGTCTCAGGTTCTGCATCCTCCTGAACAGAGTAATTTGGTAATCTCTTGGGATGAACTTTGCCTTCATCTTTGCAATCATTCGATCCCAACTTTTAATTTTCTACTTACCTTTGCAGCATCTATCTGCTTGTAACTCATCCCACCATAATGCTGCATGTCCTTTCAATCTTGTGATAGCATGCCTGACTTTCTTGTCCTCTTCGACATCTTCATAGTCAAAGTAGGTGTCAAGAGCTCTAATCCAATCTAGAAGCTCTTTTGCATCCATATTTCCCTCATACACTGGAATGTCCATCTTTGCTTTTGCACCCATCCTGGAAATAGCTTTGATTAGACGTTCATTCGTTGCATCCTCAACTACAAATTCCTCTTCGCGTTCAGCCTCAACTTCACTCTCTGAATCACTGAGATCCCTTGCACTAGCTGTGCGTCTTTGCGCTGTCTCCATGTCCTCAAGTCTTGCTCGGAGATCATGCATTTGTCTCTCCATTTCTGGATTTGTTACCTGCCTACCTCTTCTTCTCACCTCCCTATCCTCTGAATCAGGTGATTTCCCTTCTCTCCTTGGTGGCATGGTGAATTCTCCTCTCCTCTACTACATAAAGTAAAGAGTATTTCTATGCTCTGATACCACTCTGACACAGTCGCGATCCTTCGTGCACGTCTGCTCATAGGATCTTCTTCTTCTTTGGCCCGAAGAACTAAAAATCTCTTCTAATTCCCTATCGGGGTTTTTTCACCCACATGATTCTTCACGCGGTCCCCCTTTTTTTACTTTTCGGGAAATCAGAACTCGTGACTTCGCGAGTCCAAAGGTCAAACACTGGGCTCTCGAATCCCTGAGACCCGATGACCAATCAACGCTGACCCTTACCTTTCCTTGTCAGGACTTTTGCTATCGCGGTTTTGCTACTCGCGATGCCAACAACTCGTCTTATTGACTCCTGATGCCCGATACACCGAAACTCCGACATCTGCGTGCGAGTTGACTATTCAACCCTTTACTCCATCGACATTTCAGAATTCATGAGATTGCGAATCCTAATGAAAATTTCTTGGCACTTCTCGCTGTGAAACCTCGATGACTTATCCCACCTGTCTTCCACTAACTCCTGTGGTCCCACACTGCTTATGTCACTGTTGGGATATCGTGGATCGCGATTCCAAGCTGCCCGATTATCTTGTCCTCAGGACCTCCGATGCTCTGAACCCCAACTTCCTTAGATCTTCTGACACGTGTCCCAAATGATGGGCGGTCCTGATCTGTTGGGATATTTCATATCGAAATATCGCGATTTCGGATGTAATGTTTTGGAGCTTCGACTCACGAAACCCCGATACACGATGCGCGTGTAGATATAACGGTCCTTGTGGCCCCGATCAATGCTCTGCCCCTCCTGAGATTTATACCTCCTGGGAATACCTTCGGTATCGTCCCTACACCTCCGTGAGATCTGACAGTTCACGGGATATCGTGTATTCTCCTCGAAGAATACCTACCGTCCGTTCTTCCTCAATGACTCTTGTAATTGACTAAGTGTTCCTTTCGTGGAACTTGTTCCTCCTGCGTGCAAACCTATGATGCCTCTTAGGAACTTTCAATAGCAGCTCCCTTGCGCTTTCCTTCAACGAATTTAAGGACCTAACCTTCCTGAGCTTTTTCCACGACTTCGGTATTTTAGGAAAACTCTTGTGTGCAATCCTTGCGGAAACCCTTCAACCATGCCTAAGTGTTGAAGTCTTCGACTCTGCGCACACCTGTAGCAACAGTCCTTCAAATCTTTACTCAGGTTCGCAACCCTGAGTCTTTTACCCGACCTGCGCACTCCTTGCACGGCTCCTGTAACCCAATTCCTCTTTGGGGTGAATGAGAACAAAAGCTAACTCTATCTGAACCTTCTGTCAACGCACTCCTTGCAGACAATTCGACTGCACTCCTTGAAGGAATCTTCTGGCTCAATTAGAGAAACAATTGAAACTCATTCCTTCCTTCTCTCAGACTTCAATTAATCATGAAATCATATACACAACATATAAAAGAAAATGTATAACCGGAAGAAAACATTCATGAGCATATCAACATAAATACACAGAGAACAACACAAACCATGGATTTGAATCAAAGCTCTTCTATTAATTCAAATATCTGTACATGGGTGTTCTTTTCACAGCTCTCTGCTTGCTCTTTGCTCTGATAAATGTTACAATGATACAATGAGGGTGTCTATATCCGTTTTCCCTCCGTCTCCTAAACTATCTAATCTATGAATTAAAAATCCTATCTACCAGCATTAACTATTTTAAATGTCGTCTATCTACTAAAGGACGAGAGCTATCCACTCAAGGTCCATTTACAATATACAAGTGCACCAAATATTAATGGCTCATTTAAGATTTGCGCAATGACTTCCAAGGCAATTTCAAAATTTGTGCTGGCTTATCCAGTTGTCTTCCGCTTCTGCGCTGGCTCGCTTGATAAGTTGGCGATGCTCCTGCATCATGTTCTAATGTCTATTGTGTATATTAAGGGCCATTGTGGTTGAGGATGATAAAATATATATGTATTAGACAATAGGTTTTAGGTGTGAGGGATCATAGGTGTTAAGGGTTATAATGCTATATAATAAGGGATTATAGAGGTTAATTGTAATGTGCCAAATGCAGTTATGGATGAGTGGCTCAGGATTATAGGGGTTAGGGATAATATTAGGAGTTAGAATGTTGAATATTATATGGGTCAATTATTAAGGTTTACAAATTCTATATCCAAGGGTTTTAAAGATTATTGGTTATTATTTGAGGTGTATGAGTTAGGGGATATATGGTTTATAATATTCAAGTGCTATAGGAGTAAGGGAGTTTTAAGATTTAGTGCTTGTGAGTGATAGGGACATAGGCCTATATGGTTATATGTGATATGGGTTATGTTTTATGATTATAGGGGTTAAGCTCATAGAGTTTATAAGTACTTCGGGTTAGGCTGTATAATAAAATTATAAGGGTTAGGTGTGAGGAATTATATTATTTATGTCATTATGTATTAACCCCTAATGACATTATTTTTCCATTATGAGGTTTTTCATACTAAAATAGGCTCTTGGGGCCCTACAAATATTCAAAGGAAAAAATCCAATGTCTTATAGCCTAAAATATACTTCTAAAGATCATGGACCATGCATAGATTCTATCACCACACATTTCTTGTAAATGGAATTAGTGATATATAGGGGTCATATGAGTTCCATTAGAAGGAATTATGTGTGAGGGATGTAATTTATTGTGACCCTAGTGATGCTAGAATGATAAAAATGAATGAATCAGGGCATAAAAATTCCTTTTAGGGATTATAAAACTTGCACATGGTGCAAAAACACCTAAGAAGCCATGAAAGCGCATCTTTGGCCCAAGAGTGTAATATGAGCACCATTCAAATATCTATATTTCATATTTGTAAACCATATTTAAATTCACCATGCAAGTGCCCATATCATCCCTCCAACTTAAAGGAACCTTATTTTTTAAAATTTCCATAACCACTAAAGTGTTGTGAGAGACCACCATGATTGTGTGTTAGCCTCAAGGTTAGTGGGTGAGGAAATTTGGGGGTTTGTGCATTTAGGGAAACTTCTAAGATTTGGTTTATCAATATTAGCTTAACTTTTCTTGTTGGAAAGCCTCTTTGGCAACTAAACAAGTGTATTGGTCATGTGGTACACCAGTAGGATTAAACCATGGCAATGTTTCTTGGTCAACCACATTATTTGTCTCTAGTGGTTTTGGAACTCTTTGATTCTAATTATATAATGAGGTTGTCTATAATTATATCAACCATTATTTCCCATTCCAATTGTAGTGACCCTTTGACTGAATGAATAATTATAATGAATAATTCATTTTGGATATTAAATTCTAATATAGAAATAAAAGAGTCTTAGATGGGAACTAATTATTATAACTTCATTTAATATTTAAAGATGTGAACTAATTATTATCTTATTGATGATATTTATATTCATATAATATAACTTCAAATTGACAACTTATTAATTAA
>ML806050.1:84984-104673 GCA_009831015.1 Picea engelmannii
CCCCTGTACTCACTATAACATCCATCTGGCTACTCTGGTCATCATAAACCTCTGCACTGTGATGATGTCCCAAAGTGGGGACATTACATAACAGTTATCCCGTCAGTAATCAGAAGCTATCAGTTTTCCCTCTACGTCAACAAGGCCTTGTCAACTGGATGACCAACTAATGATTAACAAATTTGATGGAAGTTGCTTGTTGGATTTTTACTTCACTTGTCACAGATTCATAAATGTTCAAAAAATTTCTCATGCTTGACTAAAGATGTCCTGACATGCACCGTTATGGTGGGAAAGTTTTTGTCAAAGGCAATGATAATAAGGAAGACATCTTGTTAGAGATGAATGAGAACTAAAATGTAGTAGTAGTATTTTCACTAAATGCTAGGATGGCGAGTAGTTGATCATATTAGTTGATTCCACAAATTGACTATCTGCCATAAAATGGTCAAAGAGGAAGAAGATTTTGTGCTAATATACAGTAGTTGTTTGCATATCCATACAAAAAGTAAATTGGCATTGTAAGATATCAAGACTTTGGACCACGTTGATACAAAATCCATGTATGTTGAAGTCAAATGGAGCTTGTATTAAGTGTTCATTTTTAGAATCTTGATGGTGTAGGAGTGAAAGGCTGTTGTGCTACTATACAAACGGGTTAGTGGGTAGGCTCTAAGCAATGGCCTTTGACTATGGATGGATCCAGAGCTCTCAAGGGGTTTAGGTACAGTCCTATAGAAAGATCGAAGGTACAAACTCTAGAGGAAAGAGAAATATTGCGAGCAAGAGACAATGGAGATGACGCTTGGGTATATGCATGCATGAATCGATTTAGGGATTGGTCTCCTTTAGAATTTTTTCCTTTAGATTGTGGGGATATGAATGGATCTAATAAGGTTGTATTTCATTCATTGAATGCCAAGCTTAACTGTGTTCTAGATCCGGATCTCAAAGCTTGAGAAGAGTGGCCACGATTTCCCTTGATTGTGTTGTAGGAATCAAATGGGTCAAAAATAGATCCAGTGGTCATTTTGAGTGCAGATACCAAGACTCAAATGGTAGAGGTGAGTGATGAAGGGCACATGAATGAATCCCTCTGAGGAGTTGTTGCATCAAAAGAAGAATTCCTTCCAAGCCTTTGAGATCTTGGGTGTTGTCTAGTTTGTTGAAGTTGTTGCGAGAAACATTCAAATTAATGGAGTTCCTTTGCTTGAAAATGGTTTGATGCCATCTAAGAAAGAACCCTCCCCATCTCATTCATAGTCTGTTGATGATATGGGTGGACTGAAACCTAGGGTTAGCCTTGACTCTTCAAACATTGGTGATGGAGATTTTAATTTTTTCTTCGTTGGAAACAAGGAGCACTCCGAAGGATAACAAGACTTGGAACATTGTGTTGTGATTTTTTTTATTACGCCATATGCTGGATGAGGAGGCTTTTAATTGGTAATGCCTTTTGAATTGGGAAGCTAAGGGGATTTCACTAAACTCTTACTGTGGGTTGGGATCCAAGTGTGTTTTCTTTCAGTTTAATTCTGATGCCACTGCCCGACATGTTTTGCAATATTGTACTTGGAATGTTGTGGGGTTGCTAGCTTATGCATAGTCTTGGCAGGCTTATTTTAACTTGGAGGATTGGGGTTAGGCTCACTATCCTCTCTGATTGGAGTTTCCTGTACACCCAGTTGACCTATGATCGTTTGTAGAATTGTTTGCCAACAGGTTTGGTAAGGCGCTCATCCCTCTATTCATTTCTTTTCTGAATTTAGATTGCATTCGTTAGCAGAAGGTTAGGTAACTTAATATACCAAATGCCTGCTTTGCTTATCAGGCATAGAATCACTTCATCCGTGATTGTCCTCATCAAAAGCGTCATTTGGATGCTTTTGAGGGTACAGGTGTTGCTGCCTTAACGATGCCTGTAGTGAAGGAGGTCAATTCGTTAGTGGGTTTAGGGTAGGCGACCAAGGATGGTGGGACCTTGGCTAAGCCATCTCAAAGTGCAAGTGATAGACTTGTTGGGATTGCAGTTCATGAGTCTTCTTGGGGTGCTGGAGGCCCTGTTTTGTAGCCGCTTTGTGATCCCAACACTAGTAGATATAATCCTAGTAGCCATAGTCAGAGCACTACCCCATCATCTTCTGTAGGGGCAATTGGACATCTTTAGAGTATGGGCGTTGATGGCGGTTCACAGGTGAAGTCCAATAAACAGAAGGAAGCCTTGTCTCCTACTCCTTGGGGCGAGCCTGGCAAAGAAGTTAGCCCCATGCCTTAGTTGATGTTCTTCAAGGAAGCCGTGGTCCTTTCTCTTGATAGGAGGGCCTCTTCTTTGGGGAGTGTAGCATTGAGCAACTGTTTCAATACCCTTGACAACCCTCTTTTATTTGAATATAGCTCTCCCTTATTTCTTGGAATGTACGAGGGATGGCGATCCCAAGTTGTGAGCACTTTATTTATGAAGTGTTATAGAGGACTAGGTTGGATGTGGTCCTTTTGCAAGAAGTCAAGTCTGTAGGATTTGAACTTCACAACCGTACGAGCTATTATTGGAATGCTCCTTTCTGGACCATGGATCATGCATGGCGGGTGGAGGGGTGGTCCTCGCTCTTTCCCTTTATTTACAGAATTTTGTTGTGGGACATGGATGTGATCTTGAAAATCAATTTGTTTAGATTACCCTTTTGGTTCCAGATCGATTGCTAGGATTTTGTTCTGTTTATGCCCCGAATATTTGTTAAGAAAGAAGTCATCTTTGGGTTGGATGGTGTCCTCCTTGTTGGATGCAAATTAGATTATTGGTGGCGACTTTAATATGGTTGAGTGGGATGGGGATCAAGGTGGTGGTGTTGTTATGGTGGTTAGTGGTGTAGAAAGCAAGCTTGGGTGAGGAGGATGGAAACGTTGTAGCTCATTGATCCAACTGGGGAAAAAAAGGGCCGGATTATGGGGGTTGGTTCACCTAGTCCATTTTAGATAGCGAAAGGATAGAGTTTAGGTGAGACTGGATCGAGTGTATGGCCCTGGGATGACATCTCATTTTTTGGACGTTTGGGCCCGATGGATTTATTGATAGAGGTTATCGATTTGGATCATTTTCCCATTCAAACTGTTATCTATGAGGGCCATGCAATGGATTCAAAACCCTCTTCCTTGTTTAATCTTAATGTTTCACATTTGGAGTCACCTGACTTCCATGCTCTCACCCATTGTGTTTGGAACCTCATCCCTTACCTATTGGGGATAGATGTTGTCTTCTTTGGTGGGAGACTTTCATTTGTTGGATTGTCAAATTTATGAGAAGGTGGAGGTGAATGATGGCTTGTAGATGTCGTTGGGTGTTGCGGGAGGCTAGGTAGAGGCTAGCGGAGGTGCATATCTTCTTGGAGGAGGATCTTCATAACACTACTCTTTAGGAGGATGCAACTCATTTGAATTTGGTGGTATGTAGAGAGGAGTATAGTGACATAGGGGCTAGGATTCTCTTCTAATTGCAGTGGATTTAGGTGGGACGAGGGCTCCAAATTCTTCTTTGACTTCTTAAAGAAGAAAGTGGTAGTGGACATGGTGCTTGGCTTGTGCAAACTTGATGGTTCTGTTGCCGCCTTTATACACACCTCGGGTAGCATGGAAGAAACCTTCAATTCACTGGGTGTGTCCTTGGGGGCAAGTCTCGAGTCACCTGATCCTCGACTCCTTCGTCTAGGTCAACTCCTAGCGAAGCCAAGGGGGTTAGTCCCTAAAGAAAATAAACTAAGGCTCAAAACTAAATCTAAGCACAATTAGTATGCTAGGAGTTTATCACAACAAGAACAATATAACCAAATATCAATCTACACTAGCAACACATATCATTCATTCACTATAATTGCTTATGAAAAAGATATTCAAAACCAAAGAGATACTTTCATGAAAGATAATGAGATGGATACTGATACTTGCAAGTAAATAACAATAAGCAAATAAGATACTTCAAGATAAATGAAATGCTAGACTTTGTAACACCTTGAAGTAAATGGCTTTTGAAAGTAAAAGTAATGAGACCAGTGCCAAATATATATATATATATATAATGCCACTGAATGAAGATTGCCGCATGAATTGTCCTTGTAAAGTTTTAATTAGATTTGATTAGGTTTATTGTGAAAGTGACTCTTGTGTTTGCAAGCAACCTTATGTGCAATGTGTGCTAAGTGTTGCAAAAAAATAAATCTAATCTAGATGTGGCCTCTAAGAGGCAATCCCTTAGATTGGAGGCTGAGCTTGTCGGATGTCCAACAGGGAGATATCCTTCTGACTTCGCACACAAGCTCAAGAGAATGTGGGAGATCCAACGAGGAGAACCTAGATCGCAAAGTTCCCACTAGATTTCTTACACAAACCCTCTTGTGTTTCCAAACAAGCAATAGAATCTTAAAGATTTCCCTAATTAGATCTAATCCACACTGACCAGCCCCAGTTTTGATGAGTTCCCCAGATCGAGCTAGGCTCGCAAGGGTTCAAAGCATACATCGGGGAGCTGAGGGGAAATGTTTATTTGCCAAATTGAAATGTAGAAATTGAAATACTGAAAAGAAACTAAACTAGCAAATATATCTAGCTAAATTAATCTAGAAATTGAATTCTAATCTAAACTAACTATGAAATTGAAATCTAAACTAAGTTTTGCGGTGCTTGTGATAAATTTTATGATAGATTTTATCTTTCCTTTAGGTGAGAGTTGCAAATATGAAAGATTTGAAGCAAAAGGAACAATCATACCACAAGAAACTAATCTCCTGGGGGGATGAAAACTGGGCACTGGGTAGCCCACTGATTTTATTACTTCGGTTGCAATGACCTCTTTTTGGGAGGCTTGTGGTCCCTTATACAGGGCAAGACCACCAAGCTTACAAGTTTTCAAATAGTTTATTGAAATATGAGGTGCTTTTGGGGTCCCGGAAGCTCTAATTCCGCCAAAATTGGGCAGAGTTTCCTCTTGTTTGTTCACAAACTTGCGCAAAACAGCAAGCAAACAAATATAAAAGATGCCCCAAAACAATTTAAAAGTGTCTTTGAACGTTATTAGAAAAACCCAGAAAAAATTCTATGTTAAAACTATGAAAAACTAGCAAAATGAACTAAGGAAAGCTAAAAAACTTGTTTCCTTAGGGTCTTTGTTTGCTGTTTTGAATCAGCAAACTTAAAGCACTTGTACTTGCTAAATAGAAAAATGAAGCTCAATGTAATAGATCTCCTTTCAAGCCTTTAGATTTTGCTAAAAATATAACTTGCAAAAGAGACTTTCCTATGCTAGATCTTGCTTTTACAAATAAAACTTTAATGCTAAGCTAAGATCTAAGCATATGCTGCTACAAATTAGATCTACTTAAACTTGCAAGAAGATAGATCTAAGATGAATTAGAAAGTAACCAAAATAATATTGTAAATTTGTGAGAGAAAGAGAGATAGAAAGTGCTAAGCAAGAAGATAGATCTAAGATGAATTAGAAAGTAACCAAAATAATATTGTAAATTTGTGAGAGAAAGAGAGATAGAAAGTGCTTGATCCCTTGGATTGCTTTGGGCAATGGAGTTTCCTCTTTGGTGGAAAACTGAGGGACTATGTTGTTCACCACAATCTTGAAGAAAGGAGGATGCTTACTCGCCCAACCTATTCTTCATTGGAGATATCCTGCAAAACTTAAAGACTTCTCGCAAATGGTAGTTAAATATCTTGGTGCCACTTAATATAGGAGCATGAAAGCATGAATATTGAGCTAAATACATCATGCAATTCAAAACCACTAACATACATGAGCAATAGGATTATCAAGCAAACAAGCTTTTCAATTCCTATCCTAGTGGGAGATAGCTCCCCTTCCAAGGCCAAATCTTAACAATTTAAATGCAAAAATCACTAAGAAAGAGTATACCTCATACAAAATTCAACATAGAAGATCCACACAACAATGCTTTACACCATGTACTAGCCTCCAAAGCATTTTTATTCAAAAGAGAATGATAGATTACAAAATAAAACCACAAACATCAATTCCCCAAGCTCCAACTAGCTTAAGCAATGGGTGAGTGCTTGAATATATAGGAAGAGGGGAAGAGAGCCCAAGAGAGGAGGGCGCACCACTTGGAGAAGGAGGGCGCACCACATGTGAGGGAAACAGAGGCCAAGTGTTGATACAAGGATGCCACCTCTCCCCATCTCCTAATAGATGACAAGTGTGAGAGGAAGGAAGAAGGAGAGGCTTCCACCTCTCAAGAGGTGGGCAGCCCTCTCTAAGCATGCGCCACCTCTCCTCAAGAGGGGCACACCTCCTTATTGAGATCTTCTCTTTAAGCTATAACTCAAACTTGATTTCACTCTAAACTCACTCTTAGGTACCAACAAGGCCCAGTGAACTCATAGAAAAGATGAGTTAAATTGAAACATGTCTCCGACATGTTTCCAAACAAAAATAGCTTTGCTGATTTTTCTGATTTTTTATGTCTTTTATTTGACTTTTGTGAGCAAAATTTATTTTGAGTGATTAAAAATCACTAATTTCACTCACAAAGTGGGTACTTAGGTAAAGTGGGGATTCTAAGTCCAAAAACGAATACCCCCAAGGCATATAATGCCTCCTAGTACCACAGTCCACTTTTTTAACTTATGACTAAAATACAATTAAAAATTTCCGTTTTATGGGAAATTTTTTATTAACTAAAAACATTTAAAAATCCTAGGGTGGACTTAGCGCAATTTCCATATGACTCAATATTTATGACTAGCAGGGTAATATAAACATTAGACACTAGACTTAGATTTTCCAAGCTAAAGCCTCACCATCAGTACACACTCCAGCTTTGGAGGAATTGAGTGAAAAAAATAAAAAATTATAACTCGCTTAGAAAATTAATTCAAGTGAGAAATCATTAATAAGTAAAAAAACACTCTAGAGATGTGCACTCATGATTTTGTCTTAGGAGGCTAAGTCTTTTACAAGTTCATCATGCTAGATACATTTTATTACAATGCCCCAGGAAATGCGAAAAAATGGTCATATTGACCGGATGGACTTGTGAACTCTGATTTTGAACATGTGAGTATTCAATCTTTGGCGGCTCAACTGCAAGTCCATCCTAGTGCAACTTGGTGGATAACAGGTTCTCTTGAAGAGGACGTCGTTGAGATTAGAGGTTTGTTTGGGTTTCACTTCCAAAATAATTTTTCACCTTATGCTTTGATAGATTTAGTCATGGTCACTAATAATTCCTGCTATCTGACTGTCCCTTATAAAGTCTCTATTAGAGATGAAGATAGGTTAGACAATGATTTTACGAAGGATGAGCTTTTTGCCTGCCTTTGTTCTATGAAGAATTGGAAATCCTCAGGAATGGATGTTTCCTTGTGAGTTTTACAAGGTGATGTGGGACATGATAGGGGATGATTTTTGTTGCTTGGAATCTAAGGCCTTCAACTCAAGTTACTAGATGAAATCCCTTAACTAGGGGTTGATTATGCTGATTCCCAAGAATGTTGCCAGTGAATTTATAGGGGATATTATAGGGGATGGACATTCGAGACCTATCACCTTGTTGGAGGTAGCTTACAAGATCTTGGCCAAGGTTGTAGCTCTTCAGGTTTGTATTGTTGCTAGGAAGATTGTTTAGATGGAACAAACAAGTTTTGTGCAAGGGTGATTTATCTTGGACACCATGATCTTAGCATGGGAGGCTATGGAGTGGGCTAGGGAGATTGATCAACAAGCCCTCTTCTTGAAGATTGACTTTGACAATGCCCAGGATCAGATTGACTGGTCCTTCATTGTTGAGATGTTGACTTGTCTAGGATTTGGCTCAAGATGTGTTGGATGGTGAACACTCGTTTCTCCAACACCTCGACCTTTGTTTCAATGAATAACTTCTTGTCCCCTTGTGTTTTGCTTCATTAGTCCATTTGATAGGGGTGTCGACTAGCCCATACCTATATGTGTTGTTAGCATATGTCTTGGGTTGTTGCATGGATACATGGCGACATACGGGGTATTTCTCTCCTTGATGGTTCAAAGATGATTAATCATCGTTTTGCAGATGATTTGCTTATTTCTATGCATGTAGATCGAGGCTTAGTTGATGGAGCTTGAGATTGTTTGGTTGTATTTTTTGAGGACTTGAGGGCGGTTGTTAGTGATCACAATTAGACTATTGGTTGGTTGATATTGATGACCCCCTTAACTTGATACCCCCGGTGTGGACTTTTGTCCACCTAGGAGTGACCGTGCAATATTTTGGCACCCTCATTGGTGTCGGGCTCTCTTTGATTGTCGTGTGGGATTGGTGTCTTTAGAAATTACAGCATAGGCTATTCTTCTAGCAGAATAAGGACCTTTTGTTTGTCAGGTAATTGATTGTTGTGAATAGGATCCTCCAAGCCTTTGACATTTACTATGTGTCATGCTTGTTGCCTAGCAAGGCTCAGTTTCATTAGTTGGATTAGATGCCATGGTTGTATTTGTGGGCCAAGTACGGTGGGGCTTTGGGCCTTCCAATGGCGCCTTGGGATGTTTGTATAATGCCCAAGGATGAGGTAGGTTTTGTTTTGATAGATGTTGCGACTTAGGGGATCATTCTTGCATTCAAGTGGGTGATTTGGTGTTTGGAGGGGTCTTCTCCATGGTAGGTTTTGTTGCAGCATAGATTGCTCACAACTTAGTGTATTGGCGAGATTTGGGGGACCTTTAGTCTATGTGATATTATTTTAGTGCCCCAGTATTTTTAGATAGGAGGCACTTTTATTT
Organism: Picea engelmannii; assembly: GCA_009831015.1. Classification (NCBI taxonomy): domain Eukaryota; kingdom Viridiplantae; phylum Streptophyta; class Pinopsida; order Pinales; family Pinaceae; genus Picea; species Picea engelmannii. The sequence continues at coordinate 93,755 of ML806050.1, forward strand.
TCAGATATATTTGGTTTACTTGGAGGAAGGTGCCGGGGTTGGTTCAGTGGTGGATGGCTAGTAGTTGTGTAGGGTGGGATTTGGCTAGGCAATTGATTTGGAGCTGGAAGATTCAGGACACCTATATTTTTGCTTTTCCACATTATTAGGCTTGGTGGTTGAGCAAGATGAGGATATTTCTTTCGAAGGACTTGTGGGATGTAGATGCATGCTCTTGGAAGGATTGGTGAACTTTAGCATGCGAGTATGCCCTATTCCCTGTTGATCAACCCACCATCATGGAGATGGTTGGCCTCATCTCACAGGAGGATTTGTTCAAGATAATTGTTGATATGTTGAGACCCATATGGCATGATTGGGAATGGAGTTTTGGGCGCACATTGTTTCAGTACAACTCACATAAAGTTGTACTCCATTTTGCATCAACATCATGAGCTTGGTCATGTATTTAATGGATGATGGGTATCTTTCGATGCCAAGGGCCTGTGCACTGGAGGTTGCATAGTGTTTGATTGGTGCAGGCGTCCTATAGGGTTTGCTTGTTTGCATGGCTAGTGATTTATCAGGGCCTTCCTTCCAAGGCTTGGTTGTCGAAAAGTAGCCTCTCAAATGGTCTTTGCCTTACCTACCATGTTTTTGAAACAGTGAATCATATGTTATGGGATTGTCCATTTTGCAGGACCTATTGAGATTGTTATAGCACAAGTTGTAGGTCGGGCAAAGCCTGGCCCAACCACAAAGAAAGTGCTACAACTTGGGAATCCTACACCCAATGTCACCTCGATGTAGATCACTCTAGGGGGATTGAGATTGAGATGAAGATGGATGGAAGTGAAGCCCCTATAGGTCAAGTCTATGTGGAGTGAAAGGTGGAAAGAGATGCCTTGTAAGTCAAGTAATTGTTGCCCCACAGGTATAATACTTCTCCGAATGATTGTACCTACCTGAGACACAAGAAAAGACACTCTGCAATAATATATGTTAGTTGGATGAGCAATTTAAGCTTACTGTCCCTAATTTGCAGCAATAGATAACAATATATATTAGCAAGAAAATGGTTCTATAAGTTGCTCAATAAATGCTAAAGATCAAGTACTCCAGATCTGAACTCTGGACTCAACACTCATTCCCATTTCTCTCCCTGTATTGGAGATGGTCCATCTTGGTAGTAATGAAGCCACGCCGAATGTTGGTCTTTTTATGAAGTGTGACCCCAGCATGCTGCCATCATGTAATGTTCCTAACTTGGCTAGTCTAGGAAACTTTGCTAATGTGTGTGTAGGATTAATTGTTTACAGCATATAGATGAGCATACAAATAATAATGGCGACAAAAGATTGCAAAGCTTATATTATGAAATCTCCGTGGAGTACAAATGCCGAATGCGGCTGAATAAAATAAATCACTCGGCTAGATCAATGACAAAAGGATGTTAACCGGAATACAATAGCAACTAAAACAACAATACTTGATACCCGAAGAATGCTGTGGAATGCAATGGATGAGATGAAGAACTGCTGCAGATATGACAACTCGTGCGACAACTGCTGCAAGTCGAGAAAGTTCGCCCTGGTGGCTATACCTCTCGAAAATGCCCGGAAACTGTCCCAAACAATGCGCTCTTCTCTGCCTCACAGTCCTAGTGACTGTCCAGACCTCAACTGGTGTATCTGGTCCCCGGATGGATTTCCCTGGGGGAAATGTGCCCCCTCTGCTCTGGAAAATTGCGCCCTAGTGATTCCATTGTCAGAATCGGCTAATGTGTGTCTCAAACTGATTGCCCAGGTCTACTGTGAAATGGGTCGGAAGGATTTCCCTGGATCTGATCTGATGATCGCTCGGGAACCTCGAATGTGTCCTCCCCAAGTGTCACATTCCCAATGTCCGGAAAGTGCGCCCCAGATGATTCCTCCGTCGAAATTTGACGAGGAACCAAGAAAAAATGTGCCTTGCCTTCCTCTCAATTGGGTCGAAGGGGAATCTCTGAACTAAGGGACAAGTCGATCCACTAAACCTCCTAAGAAGTTGTGCCCTCACCCTGAATGAGTGCGCCCTTGCTGTTGCACCCTGCAAAACTGCTGCTAAAGATCGATGGAAGATCTGTGTGACCTCCCTGATGACTAGGGTGTGTCTCTCAACACCGAAATCAGCCACTGGTGTATTCCTCCTGGAATCCACTAAGCTACCTCTCTTGAGATGCGCCTCTCTCCTCAATGACAAGTCAAAATCTACATAATGATGAATTAGGTCGTTGAACCTTCTCTTATAGCTGCCTGAAACCCTAATTTGCTGTTGACTTCTAATTTTAGCTCGCCTGTTATGTTTTTAGCTCAAATTGACTTAAAAGCGATTTTAGCCACTTTTAACTCAATGCCACTTTCCGAATATAACACCTTTGACTGGAATGACCTCTAGTAACCCTGTTTACCCCTTTCTGGCCCTGGTTATAGTCTAACGGGGCGGTTTAGACCATTAAGCCTCCTCTCTGGAGCTCTTATTTGGAAAGGGACATTACAGTCCTCCCTTCCCAAAATTGCTTGTACTAAAGCAATACCAATCTAGGGTGCCGCAACACCTGCTCGCTCTCCCAAGTAGCCTCCTCTACTGGAAGCCCTCTCCATCTGATCAAACACTCTCTGATGACCCTACTCCTTAGTTTTCGCTCCCGAAACTCCAGTACCTCCTCTGGAACCAACTCTAACTGTCCCTCCTCATCCAATGGGGGAAGCTCCTCTGATGTGCTGATGAATTGTTCTACTACCTTTTTGAGGCAAGATACATGGAACACGTTATGAATCTTTCTCCCCTCTGGAAGCTCTAGCTCATAAGCAACCTCGCCTACTCGACGCATGATCCTGTAAGGGTCATAAAATATGGGCTTGAGCTTCTTGGCCTCACTCTTCTTCAGAGATGACTGTCTGTAGGGTTGGAGTCTCAAGAAAACCAGATCCCCAACCTCAAAGTTGCGCTCTATCTTGTGCCTGTCCGCACTCATATTTTGTCGATTTTGTGCCGTCTGCAGGTCCTCTTTCCACAACTTGAGAATCTCCTTACTCTCTTTGATCCAATCCTTGGCCTTGGGAGCTCTGCTCTCCCCGAAAACCAAGTCTACCAAAGTGGGAGCATCATATACGTACAATGCTTGGAAGGGTGTCATACCAATGGACATGTGGAAAGTGGTGTTGTAGCAATGCTCTCCTAAATGTAGCCACTTGACCCATGTTCTCTGCTGTACACCTACATAGTTCCTCAAATACCCTTCAACCCACTTGTTGACGATCTCAGTCTTCCCATCTGTCTGAGGGTGATAGCTGGTGTTGGGTGTCAACTTTGTCCCCACCAATCTAAACAACTCCCTCCAGAATGTCCCAATAAACTGACCGTCCCTGTCACTGATGATGTTCCTCGGTAACCCATGAAGTCTAAAGACCTCCCTGAAGAATAACTCGGCTACCTGAACTGCGCTGTACTCTATCGGTATGGCATAGAAGTGAGAAAACTTGGTCAATCTGTTGACCACTACATAGATATAGTCCTTACCCTGGACCTTGGGTAGGCCTGCGATGAAGTCCATTGATATACTTTCCCATTTTTGCTCTGGAATGGGAAGTGGCCGAAGTAGCCCTGTTGGAAGCGTATGCTCTGACTTGTTCTGCTGGTAGGTCACACACTCACTGATGTGTCTCATAACGTCCTAAGGCCCTTCCATGAGAACCTCTCTCTGATTTGTCTGTAGGTTTTGAAAAACCCCTGATGGCCTGCTAGTGGTGAATCATGAACCGCTGTGAGGATCTTCTTCTTGAGCCCCGAATTTGACACTAGGTAGACTCTGTCCTTGTAGAATATGACATCGTCAATGACCCTATACCTGTCATCCTTTATCTGTCCATCCATAACCTCGCAAGTGAACTTGTTCTTGGAATACTCCACTAACAAGTGGGATTTCCAATCCACTGAAATCTCCATCAAAGAACATGCCGCAGGTCTCCTCGATAGTGCATCGACCACAATGTTCTTCTTCCCCTTGACATACTCTATGTCGAAGTCGAATGCTTGTACCTTCATCACCCATTTTTGTTGGCGCTCACTAAGGTCCTTCTACTCAAGGGAATACTTCAAGCTGTTTTGACCACGAATTTGTTGCCCACCAAATATTGTTTGAATTTGGTCAAGGCATGCATGATTGCCAACATTTCCTTGTCATAAATGGAGTACAACCTCTTGGGCTGACTGAGCTTCCTGTTCTCAAATACAATGGGGTGTCCTCCCTACATCAAAACTGCCCCGATACCCTCGCCGGATGCGTCTAGGATGACTCCTAGGGAAGCCAAGGGGGGTAGACCCTACTTACTATGTTAAGGTTCATTAGAGGATCTAGGAGTTAATTTTAGTTCTTAGGCTAGGGAGACCCAACCCAATGACAAACAATCATGGAAATGCAAATCTTTATTGACAAACAAACCCCTTAATCTACAAGTTATACTAAGACTAGTGCCTAAAGATGGGTAAATGGAGTCAATAAGATTTATACGACAAATTACAATTATACAAAAGTGAATGTTGCTACAAGATACTCACAATAAATAAAAGAAATTACTTTTCACTTTTAAATCAAATATGAATACTATCTACAAATTGAAATACAACATGAGATATATAGATATACAATGAATGAACAAGTAAATGATTATACAACCATAAATTAGATAGTGAAATGTCTACACAATGGGTTAGATAGTGAAAAGAATACTAGCTTTGTACAAATATCTCTAAATGAATAAAGAATGCTTATAAAAATAGAGGCGCTTTAGTATATGTAAACATCCACAATGAGAGAAAGTGACTCAAAACATTTAAATTGCATGGGAATTAGAATTGCATGAAGAGTAAATTGCTTGAAGTGTAAATTTGCACAACTTGAGGAAATTGAAATAGCTTTGAGAACTTGAAGTGCAATGTTGTGAAAGTAGTGTGTAGGCTAATTTTAATAAGTTTTAAGTCTCTCTTTGATTAGGGGGATTAATATGTGATAGATACAAGCCTAGACTATGTGACTACCCCAAACCGTTATTCTCTCAACCAAAAGGAAGTGCTGAGTGCTCAATAAACAAGGAAAACAAGGACTTACCCTAGCTCCACCGGTCAAATCCGAAAAACTTGGGCATTCAATAAGGGGGGCACCTAGTGCCGTGAGATCATCCCTGATCTAGCGCCCCAAGTATCTTCCACAAGCCTCCTTTTTGGTGGCGAAAAGAATAACGATTGGATGCCTAATTACTAAACTCCCAACCTTTTCCCTTTCTTGTCACTCGGAATCCACAAAGTGGCAAGGGGAGAGAATATGGGGCAAAGGTGGAGCACAAATATGATTACTTTAGCAATAATTGAAATGACTTGGAAATTTAAATTGCAACCCCACAACAATGGCACAAGTGGAGGACTAGCCTACCGTTTTGGCCAAGGTGGGTGTAAAGAAAGAATTAAAATTACTTGAAAGCAAAAGCAACCACAACAATGACACAAGTGGAGGACTAGCCTACCGTTTTGGCCAAGTTGGGTAAAATGAAAGAAAAATTAAAAGGCTTAGAAATAAATGAACAACCCCACAACAATGGCACAAGTGGAGGACTAGCCTATTATTTTGGCCAAGGTGGGTGTAAAAGGAAATGCAAGAAAATAAATCTAATTCTAGCCTTCACGATTTTGCAAGGATGGCTTAGGCCAATCTCTTTGCAAGGTGTGGACAATATTCTCTAACTTATTACAATATCAGATTTTTTACATTAATTTGAGAGAAGACAACCCAAGAGACTCTCTTTGGGTTGCTTACAACACTTTAGAAGGGGGATTTGATATCCTCCTTGTAGTTGAAAATCTGCATAAAAATTAGCAAGGTATTTCTTGCTAGAAAATGCTACAAAAACCAAAGACTTGTTAACTTTTGTTAGCCCAATGAAACATAGACTTATGTAGAGAAATCTGAAAATATAAATGAGCTTAAGTGACCATACTAGAGGAAATAAGTACCTATAAAAGAAAGGAGAATGGTGGATACAAAGGGGGAAAACAATGGAAACTTTGGTTGATTGAATGAGTGAGTTTTCCACTCTAAAATTCACTCCTTCAATCCTCTAGTGACTCACATATATGTATATCTTTTTCTACACAAGACACCAGGAGGTGAGAGCATCTAAAGAATCATACAAAATACTTTGCAAGCTTGAAAAGAAACCATCACAAAATTAATAGTAATACTACCACTAATTATTCCCAAGCAAAATACTTTGCTTGGACCTCCAAGCTAAACTTAGTGAATGCAAGAAAATACAAGAAAATAAATGCACAATATCACCTCACAACCACCATGAAGAGCATGAAGAAGATTCCCAATGCACACAATAGATCCTCCAAAGCTTCCTTTATTATCCACAAAATGTTGCTACAAATACTTGTAGCAAGATTTACACATGAGAACATGAGAGAGAGAGAGGGAAAGAATGAGAGAAATTTTGTCATAATAGACTTGCTCTAAGAGATGATGATGAAATGAGGAGGAGAGGGTCTCTTTTATAGGTGAGGAAGGGGAGAGACCCCACTTGGATGTGCTCCAAGTGTCATCCATCCATGGGAAGAGGGTCTCTTCAAGAGGGGCACACTTTTAGGTTTAGAGAGGTGTGTGAGGGTTGAGGGGTGAGTGGGGAAGGGGGAAACCACCTTTCCCATCAATCAAAAGTGTACTTAGGGTCAATGGGGGGTACTACCAAAGTTTTGGGGGCCCTCATGCTATATTTTTAATTTCCCATGAGTTTATGAGCACGGGGGGCGCCCCACTTCTAAGGAGATGGTTATTTTGGGTTGTTGGCTAAGCAAAGGGGGTCTTTCTAAGTTGAAAATCATTTTCCCAACTTAAGAAATACATTTGGGATCCTTTTCCCACTCTCTCTCATGACTTTAGTGACTTTTACAAAATTTAACTATTTTAATTAAGCCAAATACATGCTGATTTTTAACCGACTTGGTCTCCTCATGGACAATGGCCTAGTAAAACTTGTCCAAATGAGCTGAGACTTTGTCCAAGGGTGTAGGGGTTTATGGACCATTTGATTTGAGTACTCATACCCCTATACAAAATCCCCAAGGACCACTTTTTTGCATTTTACATAAAAAATAATTAAAAATCCCTAGTTTGCGGGAATTTTAATCATTTAAAAAATCCTATCAAAATTTAACAGAATTCCGCAAGACTCTAGGAAATGTCTAGTATGGTCATTTACAACACTCCTAGACCTTAGTTACCCCTTGGAATCGATCATTAGAACGCCTTTCACCACTTTGGAGAATTATTGCGAGTGAAAAACTCAAGGATAATTAAAATTGCAGTTAAGCAAGGTTAATTACCCGAGGAAAAAAAACACTCGATGAAAGGACTTCCCTAATGATAAAGTCCTAATTAACTAGACAAAAATTGACTCATGCTAGCATATTACAATATTATCCCACGCAGGGGAGCGGAAATTCCGATTACATAGAAAAGCATGCCGGGGGAAAAATTTGCCCTGTTGAGCAAAAAGTTGTCAAAATGGTTGTACCACTGGGTACATATCTTCATGGAACATGGAGTTGACCCCTAGTCGAAATAGGTGGTCAACAGTCCCCAACAATAAGGAAAGAATGTGGTGAAGGAAGTTGAGTTCTCCTATTTTTCATTGTTTGAGCATCATTATGTTCCATTTCATACTTTCCCTTTCTTTTGGGTTCATTGTTATTGCACAAGCATCAAGATCATTCCCTCCTTCATGCATAAGATGTGCCATCACTGTTGTGTAAGAACTTTGCAGGGCTTCTGACAAAGATTGCATTCCCATTCCCATGAGCCACTACTTCGAGTAAGTGCAATTTTCGTCACATACCTCCTAAGAGGCTAATAATCATTCTTCTTGCTTGATCTTGGTCTAGGGGCAAGACAAGCACCACTTTAAGAGGCTATGGAAGCTGCAAAAGCATTAAAGAAAATTTTCCATCGAAGATAATAAAGCCCACCACTATCTTATTTTTGCCCACAACAATCTTTTTGCTGGAACTGTTGTAAAGATTGCTCCCAATGCTCTAAAAATCAACAAAACCCTCGTTATAGTATGAAAGCTATGGCCATTGAAGAAAGTGTAAGCAATGAAAGAGAACATGGTTTTCTTATAGGGAATGAAGGGGAGGTAGGTTATCTCGATTCGTTTTTTTCCATTCAAAGAAAAAATAATAAATATCAATTTATTAATGTAAACCATGTTGAATTTATCTTTAATAACTAAATTTAATTTGTTTTCAGGGCTGCCCAAAATGCATGACTACAAGTTCGAAACATGCATAAATGTTTTGGGCGGTGTTTCCATTTCTAGATAGCCACCCAAAATGTTTTATGGAATTTCAATTGTGTTTTGAATGTGTATCTATCCCTGAAGCATTTCAAGGTAGGGATTCAAGGAGTGGTAGGTGTTTCTTGCAAGTTGAAAGACAGGTCCATACTAATGCTACATGCTAGCTAATGTTTTGCTTGATTGTCAATTGTTTCTTTCTATCTTTGATGCTTCATACTAGTAGGACTCTGTTCTTTCCACTATGGAGAGTTATTAATACGTTTGCTAGCATTAAATAAAGCACTCTACTTCCTATAGACATTGTTTTGCTTTACCCACGAGTATAGGTGTTATGGAGTCTATTCTTGAGTGATTGTTATGATCTTATAAGAGTAAACTTGAATGTTGTTGGTTACAAGTTAGCTAATTAAATGGGGGGTTACCTTATGCTGCAATTTTCTCCATATATATAGAAATTACATTTGTTTTAGAATTATCTTGGTTGGTTATGATACCTAGTAAGATGTAAGGAGATTCTTAGCACTTGCTGCTTAACATGTATATTTTGTTGTCAAGTTACTCTTCTCATGTTAAAGGGAGGAGGAAGTGCTGCATTGCTAATCCTGTCTTGAGGTACAAGTCTTTTTTTAATTTAAAACATTGTTCTTACAGAAAAAAGAAAAAACAGTATGTCTCCCTTCTTCAATGCCCATAAAGAGATTATGGATTAAATATTTTGTCCCATCCAACAACTTTTTAAAGTAATATTTTCAAATGATATAATGATGAAACATCTTTATAGTAATCTTTTTAAGATGTCAATTTTGGAAGAGAGCTTTTCTCAACTTCCCTGTCATTCATTTTAAGATTGCCATGTTAATGATTTTAGACCAGTTTTTATGTTACCATGTTGTTGTTCTTTGTCATTGCTTGTCAAGACTGACTCATGTGGGATTTTGATTTTGCAGGTTTATTTACACATTTTTATCAATGGGCATGATTTTATGTTTCATTACATTCGTTGGACATATTGCTATTGAATCTACAAATCGCAAATATCTTGCTATTGTATCCTTGTTCTTAGGTAATTGTAGTATTATTTTAATAATATGAGATCAACTAGATGGACGGCACCATGTCTTATCCTTATTTGTTTTGTTCTTAAACTGGTGTTTTTTTCTTCCCTTTCGTCCCTTGGATGATGCTAAATAAGGAACACCAATTTGTTTAGGGGACATTTTAGGATAATTTTTAAGATGGTTCATAAGTCCAATAGGCTATTAATTATGTGTCTTATAGACCACATTTATGACTCTATTCAAGGTTAATTTCTTATTTGAAGATGTGTTAGGTAGCTACCAAGGGAGGTAGTGAATGCATGGATTATAAAACTCATTCCTAAAGGTGTTGAAAGGGATTTGGTGGGTGGGTGGCATCTTATTATCATATTGAATGTCTTCTATAAAATAGTCACCAAAGCCCTTGCTAGGATGATCTTGTTGTTGGTAGCTAGGATTGTTTACAAGGAGTAGACGAGTTTCATTAAGGGTAGATTTATTCTAGATAATCATATCATTCCTTGGGAAGGCCTTGAGTGGGCTTGGGAGATTAGGTAGGAGGCCCTCCTTTTAAAGATTGTTTTTTTTAAACTGCAAAATATGTCTTATATTTACAAAAATTATTTACAAAGATCAGTTCAAAAAAAGTGGAAAGGTATATACAATGGTGATCATAACCTCTTCCTTAGAGAAACGAGAGCTTAAATAAAGTCAAAATAGTTAGTTGGATCCAAAGAATGTGCATTGTTTATCAAAGAGCTCCTTTGGCTGTTGTATTAAATTGTGACCTACTTTTTATGATTCTAATGACTCTTCTATCCATGATGGTTGGTTTTACTTGAATTCTTTGAACCTTGCTTGATGATGATGCACCCCTAGAGATGGTCTTGTGAAGGACGTTTTGGTGCTTATACCCTAGATGTTACACACTGTATGGAGGATGTTGGGTCCTTGATGATGAGTGTTGAGAAACTTCATGATTTGGCATGTCTTTGGACACCCTCCAACACCTCTTGGACCTTGGATGTTGCAGATATATCCAGACGTGTCATTCAGAGGGGAGGAAGCCCATAACTTGTACGTTGCACCCCTTTGAAGACTTTAGGGTTTGGATGGATGCCATTGCATTTGACGAGGGTTGTATACCCCTTTGGAGGGATGATGGAGCCCTCCTTCATGACATTGGCATTTGCACCTAGGATGTTGCACATCCAAAGGATGATGTCATGCTTGGAGTGATATGACTTTGGATTGAGTCAACCTAGCACATGAATGATGAATTAGCACTTGGTTGATGATGAGATGTGACTCTATTAGGGAGTGGACATGACCTCTAATGATACTTTGCACCTTTTGGGGATGGATGTGACTTTTGGAACCTTTGTACCCCTTGAGGAGATGACATCACCCTCTTTTTTCACTCTACACTCACATGTGTGGCTTCTTTAGAGGACAATTTGATGTTTTCGCATTGTATTTTCATTTTGGAGGCATTTTGGGGGGTTGGCTT
>ML806050.1:133241-143985 GCA_009831015.1 Picea engelmannii
CAAGTCAAAATATCATGATAAGTAAATCAAATCAACAAATGAGCCACCTAAGCATGTGCATCAAAGATTACCCTGTCAAACAAGTAAGTGCTCAAAGACATTATGTGACTTGCCAAGCCTAGATATGGGAGGGTTGACGAGGTGTCCTATTGGGTAGATCTTTCCCTAGGTCAAGGAATGTTTCCCAAGTGATCCCTCTCCAAGCCATGTAAAGTGGATGAAGTGGTTAAGGATCAAGACTCACTGGGCATAGGGTTCATGCCATACAAGGGGTTGTTGTGTCTCATTCATGGGTGCCTTTGTAGAGGGTGTGTGGCACCTTTCATTTACAATGCAATTTTTCCAAGCCCATCGTTTTGTCATTATTTGTTTCTTTCATGTTTTAAGGATGAGTTGAAGGCCACTGTTCTGGCGTGGTGTCTAGATAATGACAGTGTCACTCATGAGTACTTTGTGGAAATGAGAAGGATGGCTCGTGATGAGACCCCCTTTCTCTCAGCTGTGAAACTGAGAGCCACTACCTTGGCTTGGTGGCCAGATGATGGTAGTGTAATACCGCTAGATACCCATGATCATGATAGGCCGACTCATTATGAGACCTCTTATCCTCTAGGTCATGTTGTCCACAATGTCTTCTAGGCCTCCGAAGGTATGTCTCTCTCATCCGGCATGCGGGCCCTTGACATCCAACCTATGGGCTTCAAGCCCCATGGAAGCCCAAGCTAGGCTTGTTCCTCCAAAAATGTCCACCAACTAGGTCCTACAAAGACAAATAAGCATGCCCTCCAAGCATCTCAAGTCAAAATATCATGATAAGTAAATCAAATCAATAAATGAGCCACCTAAGCATGTGCATCAAAGATTACCCTGTCAAACAAGTAAGTGCTCAAAGACATTATGCGACTTGCCAAGCCTAGATATGGGAGGGTTGACGAGGTGTCCTATTGGGTAGATCTTTCCCTAGGTCAAGGAATGTTTCCTAAGTAATCCCTCTCTAAGCCATGTGAAGTGGATGAAGTGGTTAAGGATCAAGACACAATGGGCATGGGGTTCATGACATACAAGGGCTTGTAGTGTCTCATTCATGGGTGCCTTTGTAGAGGGTGTGTGGCACCTTTCATTTACAATGCAATTTTTCCAAGCCCATCGTTTTGTCATTATTTGTTTCTTTCATGTTTTGAGGATGAGTTGAAGGCCACTGTCTTGGCGTTGTGTCTAGATAATGACAGTGTCACTCATGAGAACTTTGCGGAAATGAGAAGGATGGCTTGTGATGAGACCCCCTTTCTCTCAGTTGTGAAACTGAGAGCCACTACCTTGGCTTGGGGACCAGATGATGGTAGTGTAATACCGCTAGATACCTATGATCATGATAGGCTGACTCGTTATAAGACCTCCTATCCTCCAACTAACCCCCTAAGCATTCTATCATTTTACACTTGTGGGTCCCCCTTTTCTTACAGATAAGCATTTCATTTTTTCTTGGGGGATCCCCAGGCGAAGCATCTGGAAGGTTTATACATAGGCTTTTATCTTTTACCCAACAACAATCCCTCTGGGCCTTCAACCCCTTCTTCCGATATAATGAGGGACACCCTCTTCTTGGGTCAATACACCCTAAAATCCCAAGAGATGAGGAAATGGGGGGTTTAAGTGATGAAAAGTGGTAAGTATGGTCGAGAATGGTACGATGGCTCTTCAAGGGAGTTCCTAGTATCAAACCCATTCCCAAGGAAGAGCACTTACTAGGGAACAATGCCAACCACCAAGGTGAAGCAGGGAAAAAGGTATAATGTCCAAGCATATGTCATGAAATCTAAAGCAGTCTAAGATACAACATACTCAAATGCCTCAAATATTGAAATGACACTCACCATAATACCTGACTCGTATTTCATGGAACAAGGCCCAGTGCCTCTCAGAAGCCAATTGGTGTGGTGGATGCCATTTGAAAATCTATGACCTCTATGGTGGTGAGAAGGGTCTCCATCTGTGCAAATGGATACTGCTAGTCAAGAAATGTAGTCTCTCAACACTCCATATCTGCAACCTGAGGGCCTCGAGACATAATCTCCTTATTCATCCCACGAAATGTGGATAACAATGACAATCTTAGATGCTCAGGAGCATGAGGAGGCTCCTAGGAGTACAGACAGAGAGAGCAAGCCTCCGAAGAAGTGTCCATAATTCAGGGCACTAATGTGTAGCATCATTGAGGAGGCAATAGTTCAGCAGGAGAAGCAGGATGCCTTAGTATAGGATGACGTGTGCGACATTGTGCCAAGGTCAGAGGGAGAACCGGTTTCATGTGGCTCTTCAAGAAGTACCTTTCTCGCTAAGAGGGAGTGTTGATGTTTTTAGCATCGGACAGGTACTTCCACGTTGGTTTTGCATCTAACATGTGGAAGTGATCATTAATACCTTTGAAAACTTAGTAAGTGGTCTTCCTTGGGGATGGGTTTGCTACTAGGAACTCCTTTGAAGAGCCATCATATCGTTCCCGACCATACTTACCACTTTCCATCACTATTCCCCCCCATTTCCTTATCTCTTGGGATTTTAGGGTGTATTGACCCAAGAATGGGTTATCTCTCATTCTTTGGGAAGAAGGGGTTGAAGGCCTAGAGGGCTTGATGTTGGGTAAAAGATAAAGGCATATGTGTGAACCTTCTAGATGCTTCGCCCAGGGATCACCCACGAAAGCATTGAAACACTTATCTTTGAGTAAAGGGGGACCCACAATGAAATATGATTTAAAATGCTTAAAAGGTTAGTTGAAGGATAGGAGGTCTCATCACGAGCCGATCTATCACGTTCATGAAAATCTAGTGGTATGACATTGCCATCATCTGGTCACCAAACCAAGGTAATGGCTCTCAGTTGCATGGTTGAGAGAAACGGGGTCTCATCACGAGCCAACCTTCTTGTTTCCACTAGGTGTTTGTGGGTGACATTGCCATTATCTGGACACCACGCCAGGGCAGTGGCCTTCAATCTTTCCTTAAAATTATGAAAGAATAAAAGAATGGAAAATAATGGGCTTGGAAAAAGTGTATTGCGGGCGAAGGTACCACACACCCTCTACAAAGGCACCCATGAATGAGACACTACGAGTCTACGACCTCTTGTATGTCATGAGCCCTATGCCCATTGAGTCTTGACCCCAACCACCTCACCCACTTTACATGGCTTAGCGAGGGATCTCTTGGAAAACTTTCCTTGACCTAGGGCAAGATCTACCCAATAGGACACCTCGTCAATCCTCCAATATTCAAGCTTGAAAAGTCACATAGTGTCTTTGAGCAATTAACTGTTTGATATAGTGATCTTTGATTCACATGCTTAGGTGGCTCATTTATTGATTGGATTCACTTATCATGATGTTATGACTTGAGATCCTTGGAGGGTGTGCTTGTTTGTCTTTGCAGGACCTAGTTGGTGGACAATTTTGGAAGAACAACCCTAGCTTGGGCTTCCATGGAGTTTTGAAGACCACAGGTGGATGCCAAGGGCCTCCATGCTGGATGAGGAAGATCAAACTTGAAAGGCCTTGAAGATGACTTAGACGATGTAGCCTAGCTCCCACATGCCAAACGTTTTTCCTAGGAGAGACAAAACGTCTCCTTTTTGAGCATGACGTCACCTAGGGGGGTTAGGTCATGGTGGTGAGGTGACATGCAATGGCACATGGATGTTTTGAAGGAATCATGAAGGAAATGGTCTTATTGCTTGATATATGGCTTTGGGAAGCCCCTCCACTCTCCTCCATCACCAACGAACTCCTCTTTGTGCCAAAACGTCCCCCAAAGGGGTGATGTCCATATGAATTAGGGTTTTTCTTATGTGCAAAAGTGAATTTTTAATGAATTGTTTAATATTACTTTGTTAAGGGGGCAAGATTAGGGTTGTTGACCCCTAGTCTTGTGGTTTACCCCTAAATATGTGGATAAGTCACCTTGGTGACATTTTGTACAAATAAGAGATCATAAGATCTCATTTTAACATAAGTCTCCCTCTTGTGAGAAGTATTGGTCTGAAATTTTTGCTACCTTTGGAAAATTTGTCTCTCTTGGCTCTTGTTTATGGTTATCTCTTGATGTTATGGTTGATGGAAGTGATGCGCTAGCCTTGGAAGGCTCCTCTCTTGCTATTGTGGTGGATTATCTTAGCATTTTTCCTTGAATTGGTATGGTTTTTACTTTCATGCTATCATTTGTTTCAAGTCAAGGTTGTTGTGCTAGGAGCTAGGTGGGAAGTATAAGGGCATACACCGCCACCATAGTCTTCATCATTTTATGCTTCATGTTATTGGTTAAACAAGGGTTTGCTAAGAGAAGTATAAGGGCATACACCGCCACCATAGTCTTCATCATTTTATGCTTCATGTTATTGGTTAAACAAGGGTTTGCTAAGAGAAGTATAAGGGCATACACCCTCTTAGCTTAAACCCTAGCTAGAGAAACTTGCCTTGGAGACTAAGAGAGTTTACACCCCCTAGGAGGTAGCTTCTCTAGCTCTTTCTTTGCATGACCCCATTTACCCAATTGTTAAGAGCACTAGTCATTTATTATTGCATTGGAGATATAAAATCATTGCCTTGGGAAACACAATTTTTGTGAATTATAAGTCTATCTCATTTGGAAAGTTTTCTTTGAGGCCTTGGCTCTCTTGCCTCATTGAGGCGTCCTCTTTCTCCCAACAGTTTGTTTTCTGTACTAACTTGTTTCCTACAGCCATAAGGCTGCAGAAAACCCTAACCCTAGGCCACTAATATCTCACAAACTAACCCTAAGAAACTCCCCAAACTTCACTCACCTAATCTACTAATTAGGGCGCACTTTTTAGGTTAATTTGGGGCACATTTTGATGGTTGATTTTGCTTTTGTACACCTTTGAATGCTACAGCCATAAGGCTGATAATTTACTGCAGAAAATCATTTCATAACAACCCTCTTACTTGCTTTCAAAGTACTTCATAATTCATGGTCAATTGCTAGTTTTGCTTTGACATCTGTTAATTAGTCTTATGTTCACTTTATGCTGATTTATATATCTTTATTTGCTGATATACATTAGTTACTAACTTCTGTTATTAGGGACAACAAGCTTCACTTGCTTTTCCACTTGATTATATTGCAACATATGCTTGTTTTTCTTGTGTCTCGGGCAGGTACTCACACTTGGTGGGTCACTCAAACTACTTGGCAACCCTTGAACCTTCTCAAGACCTCGTTCCAAGACCTTCATACCATTTAGACTTGACTTCTAGGGACTTCATCTCCATCTTCATCCGTCTTCATCCCTTTCCCCCTAGGGTCACCGGGGTTCCCCCCTTGAGGTGATTACCTCACCTCTAAAGTGACGGGGACACCTGCCTAAGGTGACAGTGGGTAGGTGACCTCTTAGTTGTTGCCATTTAGTGGTTGGGTCGAGCTTTTCCCAACCTACAACTTGTGCGATAACAGGGTGGAGAAGGACTTTCATCCAAGTGTGTAGGGGCAGGGTCCGAGGAATGGAGCAAAAGGGCAGCAAAGGAGTAGCAGCCAACAAGATCGAAGGACAGATCTTGAGGTGTGTTAGGCTAGGTTATCTTGCTATTTTGTATTTTCCTTAGGTGGGCCATTATCCTAGGATGGGAGCCCATGTTTTATATTAATAAAATCATATTAGTACTAGTTTTCCCTTAAGGGTTTTTCCAGGGGTGTTTACCTAGAAAATTACTTGTGCAAATGTGTATGGTTTCCTATTGTGCTTCCGCTGATTTATTGATTTAGATCGTTAAAACTCAGCCGTGTTTTTTATTCAGTAAATCCGCGTAATAAGTTTATTACAACAAGGGTTTGCTAGGAAATAAATTGCGGGGTGCTGGGTTTGAAATTTAACACCTGAGACCTTCAAAGACAAAGTTGACTATGTCTGGTCTAGTGGCACTTCCAACCGATATGTTTATAGAAACGCTGGGAGTTTGTTATTCCTTTAGACGACCTTGTAACTATCACATTGGTGGTGAATTTTGTCTATTCTCTTGTATAAATATGGAAACATTCCATTTGTAAATCATGAAGTAGTGAAGTACGGATCCTAGGAGTATCATACAATGTTATGTCATAGTAACACAATATTTTATTGATTTGGTTGCAAGATAAAAATCTACTGCAATTGTTCTCACAGTTAAGAGTTACAATGATTCCTTACATTGCTTCAATTATCACTATTGTTGCCCATTATTTTGTACTAGAAATAGACGTACATTTGAGCCAACCTTTGTGTTGATTTACATTGTCTCTATGGCTATGTTGTCTCTTTGTTTCCCTGCATGTTTCGGTCTCTTTTATCCACCATACTTAATCCACTTAAGTAGCATAACTCTGCAACTTCCCTTAACACTCCTTCACAATAACGTTACTCTTCAAAATTCCTAACCACTTCCGCTTGGTCAAGTTTTTATTTATAGGTGCTTACCATCATTCAAGTCTCAAATTGGCTTTGTAGTTCTCTACACAACCAATCAATTGATATCTTAGTACGACCAACTTTGGTAGATAAGGAGATTTATTGATTTGATAATTGACACCATCCGGATCAGTTCCAGGCTTTGACAACTTAAGCTGTCACCACCAACTATGGAGATTTATTTCTTTGAAAAATGACACCATCGAGATCAATTCCAAGCTCTGACAACTTGAACTGTCACCACCATTGACAATGTTGTAATATACAATGACAAGTTATTTTGGTGATTTCTCTAAGGAGTTTTGGCTAGATTTTCTTTAGTGTAGATTGCTTGCTAATACAATAGATTG
This sequence comes from Picea engelmannii, assembly GCA_009831015.1. Lineage (NCBI taxonomy): Eukaryota > Viridiplantae > Streptophyta > Pinopsida > Pinales > Pinaceae > Picea > Picea engelmannii. The sequence continues at coordinate 140,045 of ML806050.1, forward strand.
TGTGAATGTTAACCCCCAAATTTGCTTGTGCAACTTGAGGGTTAAGATCCAACTAGATTCCATCATGCTAGTTCCATTCTAGGTGCATCTAGGTCTTCACAATGATCAGAGCTTGCTAGAGTCAGTTTCATCAGATTCCAAGAAATTGCTATTTTTAGCCAATTTGCTATTGGGACCCGCATGTTAGAGACTTTTACATATTCTTGGTCTTTGTGAGTTCACGATGTTGATGAGCCGATTTCGAGCGACATGCAAGAATTTCATGACACTGCTATCTTTAGTAGTTTGCTTTTCAGGGCTTGCATGTCGTTTCTAAGCACATATTTGGGTTGCCTGCAAAAAAGCAAGTCGAATGAGATTGATTCATTGATATGCAAGATGTAGCTATTTTTAGCAGTTTTTGTTTTCAGACATGCTATATTTGCAACAGTCTCATAGTTGTTGTCTTTCTTTTTAGTATTTCTTTCTTTTTTTGCTTTTTTGGAGCTAGACTGCTTTTTTAGGCATGTCTATATTTAGAAGTTCTATTTTTGTTAGGTACAGGGTATGATGTCAGGATTCCAAGTGTGTAGTTATGGAATGGTTCTACCATTCCGGTGGGTGAAGGAGGCTGAGTCAAGTGCAGTGTTGAGCAGGTGGATTGTTCTTCTAGTGTGACACATGGCAGCTAGTTGAAAGGTTTCCATTTATATGAGGTTCCCAATGGCCTTGTCCTAAAGCCCTAGTTTGACTTTCCAAGAAACCCTAATTTTCCTTGCTAGCTTTATCCACCCCAAACCTTTGTTTGAAATTTTTGCATGATTGGCATATTGCTAATCCCATTCAAAGCTTTTTTCCAATATTCACATGTGAGGTATTCCTAAAATCCTAGGTCGACTTCCTTGCATAATTAGTGATTGTGCTAAGTTGCCAAGCCAGAACCCTAATTTGCTTATTCATCGATATTTAGTATCAAATCTAATTCTACTAAGCAAAAGGCCTGAAAAAACGTCATTGCTGTTAAATTTGTCAAACAGAAAAACAAGTAGACTTTTTTGTTGTGATTAGAAAGTTTGCTAATTTTGCAAGGCCTAATCTTAATTTTCTTATCCGATCTTTTCATGCAATGAAAACCCATAGATAAAGCTGCTGTTACTACATTTACCAACTAGTAAACCCAAGTCGATTTCATTCTCATCATTAGCAAAAAGGCAGTAAATTAAGCTTGCCATTTAAAGCCTTAACATTAGTTGCTAACTTTTACTAAGCCAAGAAAAATCGAAGTTGAATTTACTCATGCTAATTTTTTCAAGCTCGAATACTAATTCGACATCCCTTTGCATGTTTGGTAAAACCCAAATTTGACTTCATTTATTATTGGCAAGATGTGTTAGATTTTACTGCACCTCAGGTCTGGTCTATTGTTCCCACAATTATACACAAATTTACCCAATTTGAACTGTAAACGTAAACACACTGAGATCCCTAACTATATTAGCACAGAGGAAAAGGAAAAGCTAGCAATTAGATCATACACAGGTATACATGAATTTCAAGCCCAAAATCACTGTTCTTAAACCAAGTGCCAATGGGCTCCCATACCAGGGAAAATGGCCCTTTCTTACATAAAGTAAAATACCAAAACAACTTACAAGACACTGATGAAACCATCCTTGGTTTCCGTGCCAGTGCTACTGTCCTGAGGCTGAGGGTTAGGGCATTCCTTGCCCCCTCAAGCCCTCCACTGCCTTTGCAACTCCTTGCTCAAATATTTGCTAGTTCTTTCAGCACTTCTTTGCTGCCCAAGATACCGATTTTCCCAGCCCTTAAAGGCTGTCTCAATGCTGCTGTTACCCTGGCTGTAACAGCTCTCACTCTGCCTCAAGATAGCTCCAAAACTTGCTGACTATGTCAGCCCTCAATCTGTCTCAAGTCCTACTGTTACTGCTGGTGGTTTAGGCTGTCATTGTGATGTCTCGTTCCCAAGAGTAGGCCAGCAGGGAGTGACTTAGTAGTCTATATGTTCCCGTAGACTATAGTCAGGCACAAACAGGGAACAAGATGGAGAAATAAGGAGGAATTGATGGCTAAACGATGAATTAAGCCAAAATGCTTAGGAAAAGTCACTTAAGCCTAAGTCAACGAATAATTAGAATGAAAAGGTGTTAAAGGGGGACTTAATTAATTAATTAATCACTTTAGGAGGAAAAGCGCCTAGCTTAAGTGAGGTCAATGGTGAATTAGATTGGGAAAGGTATAAAGGGAGGAATTTGACGTAATTGCTCATTATGCATTGTTATGATTTGATGTCGAGAGTTCCCAGAGGAGGAGAGCCGACCTTACTGTTTTGTGGATTTTTGGAGGAAACCACCACCATTGATCGGTTTCGGTGTTGAGAGACACACCCTAGCCCATCGGAGATACCATTCAGGTATTTCACCATACTTTTTAGGAGTATCTATTGCAGAGTGCGCAACTCAGCCAGTGAGGGCACAAGTCAGTTTGAGGGTTTGGAGAGCTGCACGAGATTCGTATCTAGATTGCAGTTTCCTTCCAACCCATTTGAGATCCAGCTAGGGCGCTTCTATTGAGCCATCTATCGTTAGATTTTGACGGTGGAATCTTGCAGATCGACTCATTCAGCCATTTAGTGCGCAACTCTTCCTGACAGACATTTGGTGTTGCATGTAGAGTTTCAGAGCAGATTCGGACAATTCCTTCCAACCCATTTGAGATCCAGCCAGGGCGCTTCTATTGAGCCATCTATCGTCAGATTCTGACGGTGGAATCTTGCAGATCGACTCATTCAGCCATTTAGGGCGCAACTCTTCCGGACAAACATTTGGTGTTGCATGCAGAGTTTCAGAGCAGATCCAGACAAATCCTTTCGACCCATTACCTTATTTGGCGAGACGATCCTTTTGAGCCATATAGCAGCAGATTCCGTTGGTGGAATCCTTTGGGGCGCATCCAGTGCTCCAGGAGGTGCGCAAAGCCCCTAGGGGTCCAGATCCAGTGCCTTAGAGACCAGATTCGAGATTTGACACTCACCCATTTCAGTCTAGAGGCCAGGGTGCTTCTTTTGGAGCAGTTTCCAGCGTATTCCGACGGTCTGAACGTCCGGACGAGTTTCCCAGCTGGTAGCGGTTACCGTACTTCACCGGAATCGCATATTTTCGCCGATCTATCCGTGCATGCATCAGATCTGCTATCATCTTCCGATCACGGGTATTTTTATGTTATTTGATTGTATTCCAGTGCTGATCCATGAGATCTGGCTGACGTTTATATTCTATATTTCTAGTAGGCTATTGTATTTCCATGCTCGAACCGTATAATACATGATATGGGCAGTTGATGTTCTTTACTTCTGCATGCATCCTTTATATGCTGTTTAAACCATAAATATGCAACATGCACATGCAATAACCAACATGCACATGCAATGACCATCAAGATCTCAAACATACAACTGAAACGCATCCAGAAACCCCCAGTGTATTAGATCTACAAGACATAATAATAGATCAGTAGCAAATATCTTGATCAACGGGATCACGGATATTTCAGTGGTATCAGAGCTTTAGTCCTGCCAGCCTGTGACTAAAGACAATGAATACAACAGAAGAACCAGATGTCCGTGAGCATGTAGGTGACGAATATGTCACTTACAACAAGCGCAGGGAAAGAAGGGATAGGCCTAACTTTCCTCCCTTCCCTCCCAGTTCAGAGGAAGAGGAAGAGGCACACAGAGAAGTAAAGAGAAGAGCAGAGTGCAAGGCCGAGCGCGAAGCAGAGAGGAGGTTAGGTGATAGATATGAGCAACCAGAGGGCAGTGGTAAGGCCCCCGTGGATCCAGACGTAGCCTTCATGCAGGTTATCAGTGATATGCTAGCTAGTCAGCGGACCATGTCTCAGTCTTTGGCTTAGGTAGCGGATAGACTGGCTATGGTAGACATCCC
>ML806051.1:38748-59875 GCA_009831015.1 Picea engelmannii
GCACATAGGTAGATCAATGTATTCGGATGTAATAAAGGTCAATATTAATAAGACCTTTCAATAAAATAGAATAAGGCGGATGTAAGAAGACCTAATAGAAGCTTCCGCTTCTAGAAGGATATTCTTCTAGATGCTTCTCTTAAGAGACATATTTAGTATAAATAAGGGTCAAGGGTATGAAGAACCCTAGCTTGGAGATTATTGTAACAGAGCGCTTCTCAACTGGAGGTTGCCCCCTCGAAGAGGCCTGTGAACATTGCTATCTAATTCAAAGTGCTATTTCTGTTGCTATTTTGTATATCATTTCTGTGTGTTGTGAAGATTATGCTGGATATTTTACTGATATTTTGTTATTTCTAGCATTTCAATTATGTTCTGCATATTTTATATATCTGGTATCTTGCATTTTGGGGCTTCTAGATGACATAAGAGGGTCCTCCAACTTCGTAAGGCCATAACTCTCAAACCGTGAGGAGTTATGTGACGTTCCACATACCAACAGAAATGGAATGACATGTACCATCCATATAGAATAGTATTACCTAAAAATATATCAAAACTAATACCATTATCCATCAAACAAACTTGGGTCCATTACCCAAACCTGGGTTCTCCAACTTCTCATGGCCATAACTCTCTAACCGTGAGGATTTATGTGGCGTTCCACATACCACCAGAAATGGCATGAAAAGCAATATCCATCTAGGATAGTTTCAATGAAAAATTCACTGATCTTCATCTCATTATTCCACAGATAAGCATTGGTTATCTAACCATACTTCTAGGATAACTCAATCCACAAAGTGTCTTCCAGTGAGGGCTTTCACCATAAGGGGACCAATTTGGCATTCATCGATTTCTAATTATTATCAGCCATGACAAGACAATAATGAGTCATCTTTACATCAAACAATATTGGGTCCATTACCCAACCTTTCCGCTACGGGGCATTCTTCAAGGGTTGACATCAATGACAACCAACCTTAATCAACAAAAAATGCTAGTGTCTTGTTGTTAAAGTTAAGGAAGGTTTGCAGGTTGAGGTACAGGTTGGTGCATAGTTGATATACTTGTTTATGGTACAAGTTGATTACAGGTTGTTTGGTACAAGTTGGTGCATGGTTGATGCACTTGTTTATGGTACAAGTTGATTACATGTTGTTTGGTATAGGTTGGTGCATGGTTGATGCACTTTTTAATGGTACATGTTGATGCATGGTTCAGGTTATTGGTAGAGGTTTTTTGGTGCAGGTTTTTTGGTACAGGTTTACAGTAGTATATATCATAGTGATAGAGTGACAGTGGTTCCATCATTCTACTTATATGTCAGGGCGGTTGGACGGGGCAAGGATGGGTGGTTGTAGCCACCTTCTGGTTGTAGCCGAAGAACATAGGGGGTTGTAGTCACCTTCTGGTTGTAGCCATAGAATTGGGGAGTTTGAGCTTCCCTCAGGTTGTAGCTTGAGAAACTAGGGGGTTGGAGACTCATTCCAGTTGCAGCTGGAAAACAAAGGAAGTTGGTGCTTCCAATGAATGTAATTCTTCAAGACATATAAGAAAAAACATTACGTGGTTTTCTCCTTCTTTGGGTTTCCACGTAAAAACACTGGTGTATTGTGTATGTGTATGATTGTTCATTTGTTCATTGTTTATTTACTCTGCAAATATTGGATGATAATTATACAATGATATAACACTTGCATTATATGGCTAAAAAGGATTATATTTCTCTATTACTGATTCACCCCCCCTCTCAATAATCCAACAGACGAGACTGCAAAGTTCATAACTTTTCATAGGGTGCTCAGATTGCTAGCATATCAGTGCCATTGGATAAATCATTTTAAGAGTTTTATTTTGGTATATTATATGTGGTGTTTCCAATGTATATACACTCTCAAATCAGGGAAATTATAGAAATTATTGAAGAATTAAAAGACAATATACAAGACCACATAGATCGTTATCACAATAGTCATCGGTCATTGGCTCTCCTTCAAGAGAGATATCTTATGGCAGACATCATGAATGAATATCATCAAGAAGTGTATGCTTGGTATGATTTGGAGGATGACTGTGATGATTTGTATATGGATAGTTTTCATTTCTGGGATGACAACCACTTCCATTTTTTATTTGATGATTCTACCCCATCTTCTGTAGAGAACATCAATGTGACACATCAAGAGCTAGTTATGAGTACCAGTTTCTAGCCTGCATATTCTACAATGGTATTGTTCCTTCTAGATTCAGCTTTGACCCTTTCCCACTATGTGGATGGATATTCTTATTTGGATCCACATGATAGGTTTCAGTATTGGGAGCATCATTTTCAGTTGGTTATGGGGTGACTGTATCTTCCATGTGGAGTTCACATGAGAAATTGGACATGGGACCCTGGTTTACAATGGCAGTTAGACTACTTCAACATGGTGGCTTCCATTTCTCAATGGGACCCTAGTTATCTAGTCTACTTTAGCACCATGGTCCACACTTATCCATGGGAACTTGGTTATGTAGTCTACTTCATCACTATGGTCCACACTTATCCATGGGACCTTGGTATATGGTTGTACATCAAGCGTTGACGACAACGCTTTCATAAGGGGGATGGAATGTTAGGTAGCTAGAGAGATAGTGGGGGGGGGGGGCAGAGGGCCCATAGTGATAATAGTGGAGTCCATTCAATGTAAGGTAGGTCCACTATATTATTAAATAAGGCCCACTATGGTAGTTAGATATAATAAATGGGTAGTTAGATATAATAAATGGAAGACGACTTCATAGAAGGTTCTACTTCTATAAGATTCCTCCTCTAGAATGTTCTTAGGTGATAGTAACACTATATAAAGGGGTTCAATCAATGTAATGGGACATGAAAATAATTATTGTATTATGATTTGTAGCTCAATAGGAGGATGCCCCCTCGAAGAGGCAAGTGAATAGGAGATGATCCCTTCCATAATATAATCCATTGTATGGTGTTTCCCTACCCTAAGGGTTTGATAGTAATAAAATATATTTTTCATATTGTTCTTCTATATTTATCTGTGGATATATTGTGTATTCAGTATTTGTGTTGATTATATTTTTAGATCTACTCAGGTACTTAACATATTATTTATGAAAGTGGTTGAATATCCTTGGAGAGTGAGATTCTTTATGAAAGTGGTTGAATCTCCTTGGAGAGTGAAATTCCTTATGAAGATGGATCTCATTTTGGAAATGAGACCTTTTCCTTCCTCCTTTAGTATGAGAAACTAAGGCTTGATCTTCATCCCTTAGTAGTATGAATTCTCGGTTGGCTACTCTTGCTTCTTCTTGAAAACATACTTCCCATAAGCTATCAAAATGGAGTTTTTCTTTTTTTGCACAAATAGTTTGGATGAATACATCCCAAGATCTCGTGATACCATTAAGAGATTTCATTATAAGTTCATCTTCATCTAGGTTGTCTCCAATTGCTTCGAATTGTTTCTTGAATTGAGAAACCCTAGAGAAACAATCATGGGCTGTTTCTCCTTTCTGCATCCTTGTACTTTTGAGTTGGGTTCTCACATTCATCTTCTGGTTGATGTTCTTTCTTTCATACATTTTGGTTAAGGAATCAAACATCCATTTTGGAGTATTCTTAGAAGACAAACACTTGAGGAATCAAGTGATATTTAATGGAGTCTGCAATGATCCTTTTGGCCCTAACCATATCCTTCTTGTACTTTGATTTGGTTGCTTCTTCTTCGGGTTTTGGTACATTTTCTTTTATGAATTTTTCTAGGTCATTCTCTTCAAGAATGAGTCCAATTATGTACTTCCAAGCACAAAAGTTTTCCACTCTTTCTAACTTGTCAACAAGCTTAGTGCTTGTAGACATCTTGGCCTGGTGTTGAGAAAATGACCAAAATATGAAAGTGCTCAGAAAGTGATTATGAACTTACCAGAAGATGTGCTAGGTTGAGGAGAGTAGGCTGGAGCTGTCTGACTTAAAAATTTTCAAGTTTTACCCCTTGAAACTTGACCTGTGAAAATCTAGACAGATACTTCTGGTACTGGTTTTGGTTCCTTTTCTGGTACCAGTGAAAACTAGGGCTTGACTTCCCATAGGATCTGGCCACTGAAAAGGTGCGCGCAAGTTGCCAATGAGTTAGCTAGGCTAGGGAACTTCCCTAGATGGGTTTTAGTAAAAAATTCCCTTCCTACAAAAAACCCTAATTTTCTTGTATGACAACAGTGACATTTTTGGTTACCCAGTGAAAGGTGCTCTCTTCAGTTTAGCTCTGATACCATGTTAATTTTTAATGATTTTCAAAGATAATAGAAAAAATATAATCATTGAGAGAAAAAAATCATAAGGCACAAAACATTTTATCCTGGGAAACCCTCATGGGGGAGAAAACCCAACTAAAACTTCCTTAATATAGATTGCCAATACAATGCCAAGACTAAAGACCAAATCACCAAGAATATCCAAGATTAAGCATGCGCCTCTCTCTTATCCTTCATCTAACTGCAACTTCCTTCAAAACTTACGCACTAGATGATTGACTTGAGTGAGTGAATGAGGCACCATCCTCACTTATTTATACTAGCAGGGAGGCGCTAGGGTTATGTCATTTCACCAAGTAGGGCCGAATTATCCAACTAGTGGTTAAAACCACTTTAATTATCCATAGGGGCCAAGTTTACAAACAACACCATATAACTATGGTTTAACCAATCCACAAAAGGGGATTTGGTCTTATACAAAGCCCAACATGATCAATCCACAAAAGGGGATTTGATCTATAAGAAAATAACTCAATTATAATCAGTATATTATTCCTAGTTACAATATTTCAATAGGGGGAGATGAAAATCATTGGATCCCCCATTGGTGGGGGTTTAGGGGAAGCGCCCCTGAAGAGAAAGTTTTGAGAAAATTGCCTTGTAAAATGTTATAATTTTGTAGTAAATCTAGACCATTCATTATGAGGTCACATATATGACAGTAGAAGTTATGTTAGGTTTTTCTCCCAAGAAAACAACCTATTTTTGTATGAGGTCATTGTATTGCGACTATATATGAGGGTGAATATTGTATTACGAGAGAGGAGATTGTGAGAGAAAAAAGAGGAAGTTATAGTGGGTGTGTTGTAGATTGTATCCCTTCATTTGCTGGATAATGATAAATGAAGGACTAGTAATTTATCTAGTGGACATAGCCCATATTGGGTGAACCACATAATATATCCATGTCTCTTTTGTACTGTGTATATTTTGTGTTTTATTTCCGCATCTATTTTATTTTATTTCTCTGTGACCCTCTTTTTTCTAACAATTAGTATCAAACTGAAAGGTAACTCATAGGAAAAAAGGGCTCCTGGATCGAGTGGGAGCAATGGAGGAAGATGGAAAGTTTAGGGTTGAGAAATTTAACGACCGAAACTACCAATTATGAAAGATACAAATGGAAGAATATCTATATCAGAAGGATATTTTCTAACTGTTGGGAAGAAAAGAAAAGCAACCGACTAGTGTGAAGGACGAAGAATGGGAGGTTCTTGACGGAAAGGCACTAGGAATGATACATATGTGCCTAGGAATGTTGGTGGCTTTCAACATTTCAAAAGAAAAGAGAACAGAGGATCTGATGAAGGAATTGGGTAAACTATATGAAAAACCCTTGGCCTCCAACAAGGTATTTCTAATGAAGCGATTATTTAATATGAATATGTCAGAATGTGGGTTTGTTTCCAATCATTTAAATGAATTTCATACAGTTACTAATAAGATAATTTCTATAGGAGTGAACTTTGATGATGAGGTTAGGGCTCTTCTAATACTGTGCTCATTTCCAGGAAGATAGAACGACTTGGTCATGGTTGTAAGTAACTATGTCTTTGGTTTAAACAATCTGAAATTTGATGATGTTGTTGATGTTATCCTGTTATAGCACAAAATGCCACACCTATGATTTTGTGCCATGGCCTAACCTTTTCCCAAAGCTTGCTATACAATTTCCCAAATTGCCTCTCCAAAATCATTTAAAAATTATGCCTTATGAGCATTTCCGTGGGTTTCCATAGTGCAACACATGGACATCCGTGAGTTTCCATCTTGCAACCCACAGATGCCCTAAAAAATCATAAAAAATAAATTAATTCCATGTTTTTGGGCAATTTGTTCAGTTCGGCTTGCTTCCGAATGTCCCCATGCCCATACACAACGTAATCCAACTCCCCCAACCTATTGGGAAAGAGATAAAAGTAACATTGAGGGATAAGGAGAGCTAAATTTCCTTGGTGCAAGGTTATGCTTCCAGTATCTAACAAGCCTCCCTTTCCTATAATCCTCTGAGAAACACCCCATTTTATTTGGAAACTCTTTTTCCAACACCTCTTTCCTATCTATATGGTTATAAGGTGTATCCTTATCCTTATTTGGGCCATCCAAGGAAGATTATAGTGGCTGAGTCGATGATTGAAGGATTCTTGGAGGAGCCCAGACAGTTGGCTTCGATGGGGCGCCAAAGGAGAGACAAGGTTGTAACTTAATTTTCTGATTTGGCATTAATAGAAGAGTTTGTTTTCCCTCCTATCTTGTATTCATTGTACACTTTTTATTATTAAGTTTAATTTGAATATGATATATGACATGTATACTCTTTGATCGTATAACTACCTTCGTAGCATCCCTTGTTTTATTTCCATTTTGCATATTGGTTCCAACAAAGGATTAGGAGCTCATCAAAATAAAGGAGTGGGATCGACATCAAGCGGGAGACTTAAGGCAAAACCTTTCTCCTTTTTCATTCCCTAACTTATCCTAGTAAAGTAGTTATTCTTTCAGTTTTGTGTGCTTGTCCTAGAGGGAAGATCTCTATATTCTCTATACATTCTTGATCTGATGTGATTTCGACCCAAAACCATGGGGGAAATATCTCGTCCATAGAATTGGCGACCATACTGGGGAATTCTCCTAGTTTGGGTCAGTCTCTTAGGGTCTCTTTCTTTCTTTCCTTGTTATTTCTTCTATAGTTTCAGAGTTTTTTTATAGATTTTTAGCCTCTCAGGAATTGTTACTAAGTCCTGAAGCCCTCTTTCTTGGAGTGGATTTTTATTTTTCTCAGCTTACCTAGGAATCTGCAAGTTTTTGTTCTACATCCCGTGTACATATGCGTGTTGCACCTCTACAACCCACATATATCCGTGAGTTGCACGACTAACAGTCATGGACCTGTGGAAATTTGGAATTTTTAAAAATTCCTCTTTATTTATGGTTTTAGTACTTGATTTACTCAATTGCTTGGTTTGTCCCGAGTCTCTGATTAGCTTATCTTTGTTGAAATCTAAAAGCGTATCATATAAAAAAAGAAAAATATTTCTTGAGTTATTTTATATAAGGTTTTTCTGGTTGATTGGAAGATCAACCTTATTTTTCTGAATATCCAGACTCACTGAGTTTTCAGTGGTTCCTTGGTTGAGCGCTTTCTGTCTCTTTACCTACTTTTCCTTGTTTCAAAAATAAAAAAAATTGCAATATTTTGTTTTTATTTTCTTTGTAAACGAAAAACAACAAAAATACACCTATTTGTTTTCTTCTCCTTTCTTGAACCCTTGCCTTCCATATTTGCAAGAAAAGAGGTAGTTACTTAGTATTCAGGTAGTTGCATTGTGTAGTGATTTGGTAGTGGTATCCTTTTAGTGAAAAAGAAAAGAATCTAGTAGTAAAAGTTTTGCATTCGTGTGTGCATTTTTTTCGGAAAACAAAATTGTAAAGTGCATCTCAAGGTGTCTTAAATATTGCACTCAAACTTTTTGTTTTCAGTTGAAAAAGAAAAGAATTTGCTTCATAAGCATAGTTGCATGCATTTTCATTTGAAGAAACTGCATTATGTTATTATTTTTCATTACTATTGGAGTCATTCTGAACATCACCAAAGTTTGATCCGCACCCTTTTTGAGTAAAGAACAACCCATTAAAATGAACGCGTAACTAAAATCTATTAGAAACTTTCATTTTTCTAGAGTGAAAGAACAAGTTTAGGCTAGGGCCTTGGTGTAGGTTAGAGAGTAAATTTCTCTAAGGCCACTAAACAAACATAAGTGTCTGAGATAGGGAGTGAAGAATCTAGTTGTCATATAAGTTGGTCTAGAAGCTCCTCTAGCATAGGAGTTAAACACTAGGTCACATAAGGAATAAATGAGGATATTTCCCTCCAAAGTTGGACCAAGCGTAGTGGAGAGATCGTGTATTAGGGGTTTCAATTGTGCCCATACCTCCATAACAGGTGGTGATTTCAAGGCTTCAGGATTTTCTATCCTTCCCACACATTCGATCTCGACTGTCAACTGTACTTTCCAGGAACTAATTGCAAGTTTGTAACCATATTTGCTTCTCCCAGGTATATCACAATGTGACTACGGGGATTTTCCATAATACTTGAGGTATATTTTGTATCACAGACTTTAGTATTGTTGGAGGGTGCCCCGCAAAGCATGGGTAATTGCAATGGATAAGGTTGATATGTGGAGGTCAAGATAACTGCCTCTCATACCTTTGTGCATTGGTCCACGAGACTTAATCAACCCGTGTCTTCGTCTGAAAGGGCCCAAGACCACTTTGTTGTTATTTCGGTCCCAAGACCTAATCCACTTGAGTCGGAATATTAACAAGGTTGTTTGTGTTTGTCTTATATTTTAGGGATTTGTAGTAGTGTGATTAGTGAGCATACTTCAACTTTAGGAAGGTGAGTTGATTGTCACCGAGAGCTGATCACTCAAATTGTACAATCTACCACCCTGAAGATCGAGGAGAATTCAAGGCCTTCCTCCCTAGGAAGAGGTTAGGAATAATTCTCCCCCGCCTCCACAAAGGTGTCATCTTGATGAGTTTGACACTTTCGTACTGACCAGTCAGACTGAGATCGTAAGCATTGATCCTCCTGAAGTCAACGCTTCAGAACCAGAGGAGGTAACCGTGGAGGACCTTGGACTTAGGGAGTTCACTTCACACTTTAATCCTCCATTACCTAGGATTTTCCATTACAAGTCGTACAAGTCCCTCCTCCTAGATCAAACTTTGCTGATAGTATCCCTATCCAATGGGCCACTATGGATGACACTCCGCCAGTTTTAGGGTTGAGAACACATGCAACTCCCACCTTAGTGATAGTTATTAGGGGTATCTTTCCTCCTAGTATGTCGAGTCAAACGATAAATGTGGTTCAATCCACCATCGTCATGACAACCAACAACATTGTCTTGCCGATTATCGGTCCCACTTGAGTTTCGAGTGTAGCTGTATCATTTGCATTAACAACAAACACTTTCTCTTACAAAATGTCATCGATGGATGCACTTGATGCATTGGTTATTTCTCATCCAACGTCCTAGTTTTAGAATATTGGTGTAGGGAGCACTCCAAATCCTTACCAAGTTGTGCGTTGGGGTAGAGAACACATTCCTCGATCATCCCCATTTATTGGAAGCATATATGTCCAATATTTCGGCCCTAACCCTGCATGGGGCTGGGGTGCCTCCATGGGTAGACGATCTCAATCCTCTAGTATGTCGTCTAAATTGATCCCATTCACACATTACGGTGGGTTCGGGAGTAATCATTTCATCATATCTGAAATTTCGGCAGGGGAAAAGCCCTTTCCAGGTGTTAGCGACATTTTTTGTCTTAGGCACAAAAGTACCCAGACTTACAGGTTGCGCGGGAAGTTCCCAAGCGTAGCACGAAAGAATCTCTTTTTCCGGTTACAAGTCAAGTGAGCAGGCAAAGTTTTGATGTCAGCAGCCAAGATCTAGCCATAAAGCTGATCGACGATCAATGAGATTTTGGAGCTATCAAGTTGTTCAGGATTTAGCACAAGAGGGAGCACCCATAGTTCGAGACAAATCTGGATCGTCCGATCTGATTGGGACATGTGGCGGCCAGTCGACGTATCGGGGATCGATGTTTTGGGAGACAAGGAGCCTCCCATTATTTGCAGCTGAAATCACCGATAGGCGAAACGCCGAAAGCACCTTTGGAGTCGAGCCCACGGTCTTAGCACCAGGTCACATCAAGCGAGCCTGTAAATGGGGACAGTCCCCTTTATAATAGCGAATGTTATCTGGGCCGTTCATCTGAAGGACGTGCGATGCACATCCGTGTCACATCAGCATTCAGGAGTTCAAGGGGTAAGCTCTCCTCACCATTTCACATCTCAAAACCCCGAACCCCAAAGCATCGAAAGCACCCAGGATCGGGCCCATGGTTCTGGCGCCTGGTCACAAAGAAGCAGGTCTGGAGGAGGGGCGCTAACATTTATCGTTTGGAAAGACAGGTCTCGAAGCGCTGAGTTGAGTTTCAGAAGGGGGGCATTGTTTTCTCCAGATGCCAGTTCGTGGTGATCTAAATCTCGATGCCTGCTTGGAATGAATGAAGGTGAGGAAGGGTGGTTGAAGCCTCTCTTCATTCATTAAGTATAGGGTATGGAGGGCCTGGCAAGCGGTCTGCCCGAGAGGGTTCTCTGTACCCATGTTTCCAAAAAAGGGGCCATGCTGAGTCCTCAACCAGCCAGAGAAGTCTGCACACGCCAAGTCGGCATTTAATGACTCACCTACTCCCCTTGCAGGAGCCATGCGCAGTTAAGGTGGCGTCAGACAGAGAAATATCCATCCGAATTTGGCTGAAGGGACACCAAGCTTTAGATGACCACGCACGCCTTTGTTAGGCGATTTTCTCTGAGTATATAAACTCAGTATTTGTATTTTTTAATCTATCGATGGTAGAGAAAATCTCCCGACTGTAAAGTTTTAACAGATATTCTAGCTTTCTGGTTATGCATCTGTGTGTGAGATTTCTTGTTTTATGACAGACAGTTTTTTTTACTCCGTCTAATTTTCGTCTCATGCCGAGAGATTTTGTGAATGACTGATTTGTGTGAATCATTGCAATTATGTTATGATAAAGGGTTTATTGTTGCATTATTGTATTCTTTGGCTTTGCGTTTTAATGTAAGAAGATCTTGCGTTTAGATGTCTTCTTCTATAGTTTGTTAGAAACCTAATGTTTACAACAGACATTTGCATCTCTCTGATATAAGTCTCCCCCCTACTCACCCTTACTACAACTCACTGTCTGAAGTTTATGCAAGACCTCACTTGCCCCTGCCTACCTGGCCTAGTTTCGGAGTTGGAACAATATCGTTTTGAGTTTACTTCCATTAGATCACTCCTTTTACACACAAATTGAGACATAAACTGATGGGCATCAGGCTCTGGTCCTGCTGCAATCCAGGAGTGACTTCCATCGCCAACATTTCTGGCGTCGTTGCCGGGGACGAAGTTGGAAATTTTCCTTGAGATTGAACAACATTGAGCCTCTGATTCTAAAGGTGCATCAGACATCAGAGCCCTTTGAATATTGTTACTATGCACTTGGTGACTCCATTGTGACGGCTCCACTGTGGTTAACCTGCCGCGTCAATTGTGGCTTTCAGAGGCAGACACACGCGGTCCCATACACAGTTGCCTCTAGCTACACCTGAAACTGATCAGGAGGTAGTTCTTGGAAAAGGAAAGGCCTCTTAAGGAGAAGCTTCTGCTGTCGAACCAGGTAATCCACCGTCTCCTTTTGTAGAAACTCCATTTTCTTCGCCTCAGTTTCCTAGCAGACCGCTTTCTAAAGTTTCCCGTTTTCTGAATTTCGGGAATGTTCCTGTTGAGGTTTCCTCCCCTTGTCTGGGATTAGAGGGAGAAATCCTTGCCACTCTCGTATCCCCTGAAGCTGTACCTTGGCATAGACCCAGGACCACATAAGATTTCCCCACTCCTAGCTTTGCCGCTCCTCCTCTTGTCACTGTTGCCGCTTCTGCACAGCGAGAAGCATCCACTGACTTAAGCACGCTAGCCTTCTCCCTAAATCCCCTATTGTTTCCCACTCCCCTTAGAAGATCATCCCCAATATCCCCTTTTCAAACTCCTTCTCCTCCGAGTTATCCTCCACATAATATCCCTATGGCAGGACCAAATCCCCCTATGACCAGAATGGAGGCCATCATAGCCGCTAGGTATGCTCCCCTCGTGCTACCTCAGCCTCTCAATGCCCTCCCAGCGGATGGTTACCTCAAGCAGCTACCCAAGTTTACAGGTGAGGGGGACATAACTGCAGAAGAACACCTAGTAGCCTTTTACACTTTCACGGATGATAATGTTATCATGCACGCAGACGTATGGATGAGAATTTTTGTCCATAGTCTCCAAGGAGAGGCTAGAAAATGGTTTAAGGCCCTACCTCCTGGATATATTGATGGGATTGAAGCTTTGGATAATGCCTTTTTGAGACAATGGGGAGATAAAAAAGACTTCATGTATTACATGACGGAGTTTGGGTCTTTGAAGGGAAAAGAAGGAGAGTCTGTCTCTGACTTCTCTAAGAGATTTAATAAAATGTATAATAAAATCCCCGCCGAGATAAAGCCCTTATAAGCCTTGGCTAATATCACTTATGCTAGCGCTTTTGATCCCAATTTCTGCCTACTGTTGAGGGAAAGAAGAGCCACTACTCTGGCTCACATGCAGGATGCAGCCGTGGAGGTAGAATCTAACATATTGGCTGTTGACCAACTCAGAAACACTGCTGATAAGAACATACCCAAGAAAAGGCCTAAAGCCTCCTCATCCAGTCCATCTCCCCTGCCCCTTCAGAAATATGAGACAACTAGAGTACTAAAATCACTTTCTGCCAGAATGGAAAGGTGGGAATTAGAAGGGAAGCCCATGTACAGAAATCTCCAGAACACTGATAATAGAGGTTTCAGACGACCTACTAACAATATGCCTCAGGTTTTCCTGAGGGAAGAAAGGGGAAAAGACAGAGAAGATCAAAGAGTTCAAACCCCCCTCCAAAACAACCTAGTTGACCATGAGGAAAGAGAGGAGATAAATGAGTTTGACCCCGAAATTCACTGTGTTGAAGAAGCTCCTCCTTTTCCCCATTTGACACAGTCTGCTTATGAGGAATCCCTGATGAGCATTCAAATCCATGAGTTGGGTAAAGGAGAAAGGGCTGGTCACACCTCTAACAGATACAATCTCAGGTCAAGAAAGAAAGAAGGAGACTTTGACAGCCAAGACCAACCCCTCATATCAGAAAGGCCTACTAAACCTACAACAACCACTACTAAAGAAAAGAGAGCTCAGAGTGCTTCGCCAGCAGCCAAAGAACCTATCACTGAGGTAAGGGAAGCTCCTAAGCCTATTTCCTCCTTTAATTTTGAGCATGAAATTCAAAAGATCAGGATCCCCGTCCCCCTCTCAGAGCTAGTTAAAAATGAAGACTTCAATAGATCCCTCTCCAAGCTGCTACAATCCGAGTCCCCCCAGCCTCCCTCTGACTCAGTAAATCTCCAAGATGAAAAGCCAACAGTTGTCCTAGGGCCCATGGTAGAAGATAGAGATGATTAATCCCCTCCCTTCTACACATCCCTGAACATACATGATAAGGTGTTTCATAACTGTCTCATGGATTCAGGGGCCTCCCATAACCTTATGCCCAAAATAGTAATGGAAGAATTGGGACTGGAGGTGACAAAATCTTATCATGATTTGTACTCTTTTGATTCAAGGAGAGTGCAGTGTCTAGGAGTCATCAAAGACCTAGTGGTTTCCTTGTTTCAGTTGCCCATGAAGAGTGTGGTCATGGATATTGTGGTAGCAAACGTTCCCCCCAAATTTGGCATGCTGTTGTCCAGATCTTGGATAAAAAATCTTGGAGGAACACTACAGATGGATCTCACGTATGCCACCATTCCAGTCTTCAGAGGGGAACAAAGGAGGTTATATAGAGAATCTCAACTGGCCTACATTGTTAGTGATGAAGCAAATCCCACCAATCACCCCATCTTTGCACTTGACACCGATTTGGGGTCTAGTTTATTGCAGCTCATTGATGCTCTTGAAGACCCTTTCCAAGTCAGAAAGCAACCCAGTCTTGATCATCCGATTTCCCCTCAAAACCCCTCTGTGTGGAAGATGTTTTTCGACGGAGCTTCTTCTAGCGAAGGCGCTAGCACTGGAGTGGTTTTAATTTCACCTTGTCAAGAGGCCATACCCCTGTCATACAAGCTAGAATTCGAAACCACCAACAATGTGGAAGAGTATGAAGCTCTTGTTCTAGGTATGAGGGCCGCAAAGGAAATGGGAATTAAAGAGATAGCAATTTTTGGAGATGCTGAGTTGATTATTCAGTAAGTCAGAAATGCTTATCTTGCTAATAATCCCCGGCTCAGAAATTATAGGAATGAAGTATGGGACCTGATTGATAATTTCTTCTTGGATTTTAACATTTCTTTCATTCCGAGGGGGGAAAATTCTTTAGCTGATTCTTTAGCTGTCTCAACTAGTTTTCTCAAGGTTCCTCTGCCACCTATGGTAAAAAACGATGTTGAAATAAAATATAGGCCCTCTGTACCAGACAATGTCAAGCATTGGAAGGTATTCGAGGATGATATGGAAATCGAAAGGTTTCTCCAATCTGTTGATGAATTTTCTGCGGTGCACATTGATCAGAATCCCGATCCAGAAGGTGACCCTCACCCTGAGGTGTTTGTTAAATAAAATTGCTAATCATGAAATTATCCAGCTGCCTAGCAATCACATTCCAAGGGGACTAGTCCCTTTAGAAAGACTGTTCGATGGAAATGATGTGGCAGTAAAGGGTAAGTTCTCAAATAAAGATGCTGATACAACCGAATGCAACATTGGCACATAGGAGGAGCCTAAGTTTGTCAAATTGTCAAGCAGTCTTACTAGAGAACAGAGGGTCGAATATACGGAGTTGCTGAGAGAGTTTGCTAATGTATTTGCATGGGCCTATGAAGACCTCAAGACTTATGATACATCTGTCATCGAGCACAAAATCCCGCTGAAAGAAGAAGCTAAGCCATTCAGGTAGAAGCTGAGACAGATAAATCCCATGTTGCTGCCTGTCATGGAAAAGGAAGTCAAGAAATTGCTAGATGCACAAATCATTGTCCCCTTGAGATATTCCGAGTGGGTGGCCAACTTGGTCCCAGTAAGGAAGAAAAGCAGAGAAATCAGACTCTATGTCGATTTCAGGAATCTTAACAGAAGCTCAAAGAAAGACAATTACCCCCTACCTAACATGGAACACATACTGCAGAGGGTAACTGGTGCATCCAGGATATCCATGATCGATGGGTTTTCTGGCTATAATCAGATATCGGTCATGCCTGAGGATAGGGAGAAGACAACCTTCACCACTCCTTGGGGCACATTCATGTATACCAAAATGCCATTTGGACTAATGAATGCAGGAGCAACATTTCAGTGAGCCATGGACATGACCTTCATTGGGGAGAAAGATTAGTTTGTGGTGATCTATCTGGATGACTTCACAGTCTTCTCCAGGTCTGATAAAGAGCACCGCTATCACTTAAGGAGAGTTTTCTCGAAGTGTCGGAGATTTGGTCTTTCCCTAAATCCCAAGAAGTCCCTGTTTGCTATGATGGAGGGCAAGCTGCTAGGCCATATAGTATCAACAGAAGGAGTGAGAATTGATCCCAGCAGAGTAGAAGAAATTCAAACCCTATCTCTTCCCAGGTCTAAAAAAGAGGTCCATGCCTTTCTAGGAAAGATTAGCTTCCTGAGGAGATTCATCTCAAATTTTGTTGAACTGGTAAAACACATCACAACCATGCTCAGAAAGGGAAACGAAGTGAAATGGACCGCTGAACCCAGGGAATCTTTTGTCCAAATAAAAAGGGCACTAACTGAGGCACCTGTGCTGATTAGTCCTGATTATTCCAAACCGTTCCTAGTTTTTTCTTTTGCTTCTTTCGATACGGTAGCAGCGGTGTTATTGCAGAAAAATGAGGAAGGGCGAGAGCAACCCATTGCTTTGTTCAACAAAGCATTAAGAGATGTAGAGATCAGATATGAAATCAGGGATAAACAAGCTTATGCCTTAGTGAAAGCCCTCAAGGATTTCAGAGTCTATGTCTTGCATTCAAAGGTAACTGCATACGTTCCTTCAGCTTCTGTGAAGGACATCCTTGAACAACCCGACGTAGATGGGAGAAGAGGCAGATGGATCGCTAAAATCCTAGAATTTGACGTAGAGATAAATCCCACCAAGTTGGTTAAGGTGCAAGGTTTAGCCAAGCTACTGGCTGAATCCAATTGTGAAGCCTTGGGGGTTAGTTTCATCAATACTCGCTCAGGAATTCAGCAAGCTGAGTTGTGCAGCCAACACTCTCAAGATGGCTTATCACTGGCAGAATGTGCCTGGTATCGTGACATTATGTACTTTCTGCAGGAGTTGAAACCCCCCGATGGAATGGGTAAAAGCAAGCCAAGAGACTTAAAGCTCAAGGAGGTCAGATATTGCCTCATTGAGGAAGTCTTGTACTGGAGAGATCCTTTGGGGATGCTGCTGAGATGTTTGAACCCACCAGAAGCCCAGAAAGTTCTGTTTGATTTCCATAAAGGCATTTGTGGTGGGCATCATTTCTGGAAGACCATAGCTCATAAGATCCTCAGGGATGGATATTACTGGCCTACTTTATTCGCTGATGTCTGCAGACGAATCAGAGCTTGCATCAAATGCCAAAAGTTCTCAGGAAAACAACAGCTCAAATCGCTTCCATTGAAGCCTATAGTATCTTCAGCACCTTTCCAGCAGTGGGGGTTGGACTTCATTGGAGAAATTCATCCTCCCTCAAGTGGTCAACACAGATGGATCCTGACTGCAACAGATTATTTCACCAAGTGGATAGAAGCTGTCCCCACTAGAAGCACATCACACAAAGTAATTATCAACTTCCTGGAGGATATCATAGCCAAATTTGGCTACCCTAGCAGGATCGTCACTAATAATGAGGCTTCTTTCAAATCCGAGCCTCTAATTAAGTTCTGTGAGCAGTTCCATATCTCACTAATTCACTCCACCCCCTACTATTCCCAGGGAAATGGTTTAGCATAGTCCTCCAACAAAATCCTAATAAGGATCATCAAAAGACTGTTGGAGGACAACAAAAGGGCCTGGGATTCAAAGTTGAAATTTTCCCTGTGGGCTGATCGATTGACAACGAAGAAATCTCTGGGCACTTCGCCTTTTCAGCTGGTCTACGGAACAGAGGCAGTTTTTCCTACTCAGCTCGCCTTGCCTGTGGCGAAGTTCTTTCAAGATTATGAAGGAGAGCCAGATCATATGATTAGAAGGATTTATCAGATAGTAGAAGTACAGTAGATTAGGGAACAAGTGAGGGATGCAGCTTATAGTCATCAACAAAAGATCAAACAAGCTTTTGACAAGAAGGTCAGGAAGAAAGAGTTCGAGATCGGGGATTTGGTACTTAAGTGGGACGCACCCAGATAGGATAAAGGCAAACACAACAAGTTTTACGCCCTCTGGATTAGCCCCTTCAAAATCTATGAGGTTTTCTCAAACAACATGTATAGGTTGCAAGATCTGGAGGGTGAAGAGGTTTTCAACAGCCCAGTGAATGGGCATTTTCTGAAGAAATGTTTTATTTGAGCCTTAGATGGCTCCTTTGTTTGTAAATATTGTCCTTTGGTTCTTTGTTTTTTTTTCTTTTGCATGTTTTCAGCTTAGTAAGTGACTCCATAGCCCAATAGAAAGGCACTGAAGCTGCAGAATGAGTTCTTAGAGCATCACAGGGATGACTCTATCCCCCATGGAGCCTAATGTTAGCGACATTTTTTGTCTTAGGCACAAAAGTACCCAGACCTGCAAGTTGCATGGGAAGCGCCCAAGTGTACCATGAAAGAATCTCTTTTTTCGGTTACGAGTCAAGCGAGCAGGCAAAGTTTTTCTGTCGGCAGTCGAGATCCATCCATAAAGCTGATCGACAATCAATGGGATTTCAGAGCTATCAAGTTTTTCGGGATTTAGCACAAGAGGGAGCACCCATAGTTCGAGACAAATCTGGATCATCTGATCCGATTGGGACAGGTGGCGGCCAGTCGGCGTATCGGGGATCGGTGTTTCGGGATACAAGGAGCCTCCCATTCTTTGCAGCTAAAATCGTCGATAGGCGAAACGCCGAAAGAACCTTTGGAGTCGATCCCATGGTCTTAGCACCAGGTCACATCAAGCGAGCCTGTAAATGGGGACAACCCCCTTGATAATAGTGAATGCTATCTGGGCTGTTCATCTTAAGGATGTGCGGTGCACATCCGTGTCATGTCGTCATTCAAGAGTTCGAGGGGTAAGCACTCCTCGCCATTTCACATCTCAAAACCCCAAACCCCGAAGCGTCGAAAGCGCCCAGGATCAGGCCCATGGTTCTGGCACCTGGTCATAAAGAAGCAGGTCTGGAGGAGGGGTGCTAATGTTTATCGTTTGGAAAGACGGGTCCCGAAGCACCGAGTTGAGTTTTAGAAGGGGGGCACTGTGTTCTCCAGATGCCAGTTCGTGGTGATCTAAATCTCAATGCCTGCTTGGAATGAATGAAGGTGAGGAAGGGTGGTTGAAGCCTCTCTTCATTCATTAAGTATAGGGTATGGAGGGCCTGGAAAGTGGTCTGCCTGAGAGGGTTCTGTGTACCCATGTTTCCAAAAAAGGGGCCATGCCGAGTCCTCAACCAGCCAGAGAAGTCTGCACATGCCAAGTCGGCATTTAATGGCTCAGCTACTCCCCTTGCAGGAGCCATGCGCAGTTAAGGTGGCGTCCGATAGAGAAATATCCATCCGAATTTGGCTGAAGGGACACCAAGATTTAGATGACCGCGCACGCCTCTGTTAGGCGATTTTCTCTGAGTATTTAAACTCAGTCTTTGTATTTTGTAATCTATCATTGGTAGAGAAAAGCTCCCGACTGTAAAGTTTTAACATATATTCTAGCTTTCTGGTTATGCATCTGTGTGTGAGATTTCTTGTTTTATGACAGACAGTTTTTTTTACTCCGTCTAATTTTTGTCTCATGCTGAGAGAGTTCGTGAACGACTGATTCATGCGAATCATTGCAATTATGTTATGATAAAGGGTTTATTGTTGCATTATTGTATTCTCTGGCTTCACGTTTTAATGTAAGAAGATCTTGCATTTAGATGTCTTCTTCTACAGTTTGTTAGAAACCTGATGTTTACAACATACATTTGCATCTCTCTGATATAAGTCTTCCCCCTACTCACCCTTACTACAACTCACTGTCTGAAGTTTATGCAAGACCTCACTTGCCCCTGCATACCTGGCCTAGTTTCGGAGTTGGAACAATATCGTTTTGAGCTTACTTCCATTCGATCACTCCTTTTACACACAAATCATGACATAAACTGATGGGCGTCGGGCTCTGCTCTTGCTGCAATCTAGGAGTGACTTTCGTCGCCAACACCAGGTCAATCCATCCCCTAGCAAGGACCTTTGTCTTCGCTAGGGGAACCTTTGGGGAGCACCCATATCCAAGGCCAGTGGAATCCCTCTCAAGGGATTTCTCAAGGGGTCAACCCCTTTCCTGTTCATTCTACCCCCATGCCAAGATTTGTTCCTAGGAATGGGGGGTCTGCTAGGGGAAACCTCGGTTCTTATTTTTGGAATCAGATGGTTGGAGGTGTTTCTTCATTTAATTAGGGCCAACAAGGCTTCATCCCAAGCTCTGGTTTGATAAAAAACTATTTCTGGTAGCTTGGTACCGGTTACAACCCATGACCTTCTTTTCAAACCGCTCATCAGTCAATGATGCAACCTAGGTTACCAAAGCTACGTGGTGGATACGCTCTCAATGGTGGACCATGGATACATGTGTTTATGTGGACGAAAGAGTGTAATTTGTTTAGGGATGAGAAATGCTATAACAACATCATTGTATCTTGTTATTTTATGTTAATAATAATTTTACAAGTTTGTTCTTTTCTCTTTATTTTTATTAGTTAAGTGATGGCTTTGAAGGTGATATGGACTTGAACCATTTACCTTTGGCTACCATGACACTCCTAATTTTTCCCAATCAACCATTTGAGTTTCCATTTGTGAACCAATTTGGCCTATAATAGTAACACAAATTTTATATGCAAAACAAAAATGCAACACGACATTACATAAAAAATAAAAATAACAAGGAAAAATCCAACCAATTAATAACCATTCTTGATCATAGAGTTTCCTTCCCATTCGAACAATCTAATTGCACAAAATTTAGATATGAAACGAAATTCATGGATTAATTGTTGGAAATGAAAATATAGATACTACATACAAATAAATAGAACTACTCATCTCTCAATGTTTATCCACCAAACCAAACTAGTTATAGAATATCATTTCATCTCCTAACCATAATAATTATCCAATGTAGATGTTGCCCTAGTTTTGGCTATGAGACCTTAAGGGTAAAGAAAATCCACTGGGATCTATCTCTTACTTAATCCATTACACAACACTTTTAAATTAACTAATTCTCAAACCACATGGTACTTGAAACATCTTAACCTTCCCACTACTACATTTTAAGGCTTTAGGGGTAATTGTTTCCCATGATTCACTAAAAGTGGGAATTAACAATGCTTTGGGAAAAACTACCTTCGAAAGCACCAACATTAAAATTTAGTCCTTTTAACAATGCTTTAAAAAGAGTTTTCAACCATCCACAAAAGAGCCTTTGGGGGAAGATGTGAAGCCTCTCCAAAAAGGTAAATACTAAAGGTGGTTGTACATAAAACACACTCATAGAAAAGGTAACCATAGAGGCAGTTGTAAATAAAATGTCCTTATAGAAAGTAAGGAAGTTGGTTTGAAACCCCCTTCATATCAACTTACAGGGGTTTTTTGAAAACCCTCTCATAGCAACTTATAGGGGTGTTTTGAAACCCCCCTCATAGCATCATATAGGGGTCATTTGAAACCCCAATGATAGCCACTTATAGAGACTATTTTTTGAGCCCCCCATTCATAGAAATTTACGAGGGAATTTAGGACAACCCCCTAGCAATTTACATGGGTGGTTTAAAACCCCTTTCATAACAACATTTGAGAGAAGTTTGTTAAAAATATTATTTTTAGCAATGTACATGGGTGGTTTAAAACCCCTTTCATAACAACATTTGAGGGATGCTTGTTAAAAATATTATTTTTAGCATTGATGCTTTTGTAGGTGGTTTTTCGCAAACTACCCCAAG
>ML806051.1:65611-86644 GCA_009831015.1 Picea engelmannii
TGTCATCCCTATGATTGCACATTAACACTCATACATATGCACATTGACTAGAGGTTACTAGTAGATGATATTGGAGGATAGTAAATAGTATAACTTAATTAGTAACTAAGTAGTTACCTATATATATATATATATATATATATATAATAAAAACAGAGACATAGTCAAACATGACGTCCCTATTTTGTATGCATGTATAAAGACGACCATTCTATGTAAAACATATCATATTTTTTACAATGAAATAATAATTTTTATTATTGTTTAGATACTATGATGTTCCATTTCATACCAATTAGTATTAGAGATCCACCTTTTGTAGCCACTACAAGGTATCCATTACATGGATCTATTCTCTTCTTCTTCGGGCTTCCGTAGCCATTACAGGGGTCCGTTCCTTTTTTCTTCTTCAAATTTTCATAGACATTACAAGGATCTGCTTCCTCTAAATGCAACCATAATTGTTTTTGTTCAGTGTCACACATGGATCCTCACAAAAAGTAACAAAGTGAATATGTTTCTCTCAAAAATATGCAAATTCAACTTTTTCAACAACAACAACAATTACTCTAGCACCAGATTCAACTTATCTATCAACAAAGTCATATTATTAGTGGATTGGCCAAGGAGATAGCAGATCTCCACCCCTCATATGTGTTGGAATTTGGTGACAATGAATTCCTCGAAGGATGGATTTGGATCCTATTATTCTACGTTGGTTGCAACTAAATAGACCAAGTTAGAATATGGATAAGGATTGCATTAAATAAACAGTTTCTTGTAAATGTATATAAATACATGTAAGCCCGTAGAGGCAAAGAGAGAGAGATAGAGTGAGAACTTGTAAGTTTGTTGTAATCTCCATGATCTGAATAATAAGACAACCGATGCCTATGCTTGGTGGACGTAGCCCAATGTTTGGGTGAACCATGTGAAATCCCTGTGTTTCTTATCTGTGTGATTGTTAATTATCATATGTGAATTGTGTTTTTCGCATTTGCAATTCTAACAAGTGGTATCAGAGCTGTGTTGGAGATGAGTGAGGTGATATCCATGGTGCAAGAAGGTGAATTGAGTGAGCAGAGTGAGCAGCATGTCATCGACATTCCCTAGGCACTGATAGAGGCACGCCGACGCACTCACACTTATGAAATTGAAAATTTCGTGAACTACAGACACCTGTATCATACACCACAGAGTGTCGACACTCCCCATCCACATTCAAGGAGCGCTAGTGCTCTCCCATGAACCCTAAGGGAGGGTTGATATTGAAACTAGCACTCCTCGACCCATTATGAAGGAGCGTCGATCTCCTCAAAGAAAGTTTCGTATGGTTTTGTGAAAACTTAAGGTATGAAGTTTTTTGGGATTTTTCAAAATTGAATTTCCTTTTTAAAATTGAAAACGTGAACAAATAAGTCACGTCGACACTACTTTAAAATGTTTACTATATTTTGGAATATAGTATGTAAAAGGTATAAAGTGAATTAAAAGGTGAATTTTGTTTTTCAAATTAAAGGTGAGGTTGGTAAAAGGATTTTTTAATTAAATCTTGTGGAATTTAAACCATTATTCCTCCACATATTTTTTAAAGGGCCTTGGTTATTATAAGCAGTGGGTATTAGGAGATTTTTTGCTAATGGCTAAGATGTAGAGTTCGAAGTTTGAAGTTGAAAAGTTCAGCGGTAAAAGCAACTTTGAGCTTTGGAATATCAAGATGCAGGATTTACTAGTGCAACAAGGATTGAAAAAAGCATTGGCAGGCAAGTCAAAGAAACCAACAACCATGACGAATGAGGAATGGGAATATCTGGATGCAATAGCTCTTAGTACCATTCATTTATGTCTAGCGGATGATGTTTTGTTTAATATCGTAGGAGAGGATACAACATCATGCTTATGGAGCAAGTTGGAAAGTCTATATATGACGAAGTCCTTGACGAGAAGAATCTACTTAAAGAGATAGTTGTACAGTTTGCGGATGAAGGAAGGTACAAAAGTTGCTGACCATTTAAATACCTTCAATACCCTTATAGTTCAATTGACTAGTATGGAAGTTAAATTCAAAGATGAAGATAAGGATATTACACTATTGTGTTCATTGCTTGAGTCTTGGGATAATCTAGTAACCTCTATTAGATTTAGCTCAATATATGTTTTAGATTATGAATTTGTTGTGGGAGCTTTGTTGGCTGAGGGGATGAGGAGAAAATCTAGTCAAGAAACCTCAACTTCAGAGGCGATGCTGGTCAGAGGTCAAACTAAAGAGCAGAATGAGAGATTTTTTTTTAGATCTAAGTCAAGACACAGAAAGGGTAAAGCAAAATGTTGGTAATGTGGAAAAACATGACATCTAAAGAAAGATTGCTGGAAGAGAAAGGAATCTGAGGAAAACTCTACGAAGGAAGCAAATTTGGATGTAACAAGTTCAGGTATGACTGATCAAGTTTTATCCGTTTCTAGTAATTTACAAAATCAAGAAGAATGACAGTTAGATTCAGGTGCCTCCCACCACATGTGCTCACATAGAAATTGGTTCATTTCTTACTAATCTGTTGATGAGGGTGTAGTGTTTATGGGAAATGGTATTCCCTGCAAAATTGTTGGGGTTGGAAGTATTAGATTCAGGATGTTCGATGGTATTGTTAGGGAATTAACAGATGTTAGATATGTACCTGAGCTTAAATCAAATTTATTTTCATTGGCAATGTTGGTTTCTTGTGGATATAAGTATACAGGTCAAGGTGGAGCTCTCACATTGTCGAAAGGTAGTTTAGTAGTGATGAAGGCAACAAAGGTTGATAACCTTTATAAGCTGGAAGGGAGTACTGAAGTGGCATCTAAAGTGACATATGTATCTTCTTATTTATGGAAGAAGCATCAAGGTCATAAGAGAAAGAAAGAATTGCAAGTACTGGTAAGCGGTAAATCATTTCTAGACTTAAAATCTTTGTTTCTGAATTCCTGCTTGTTTTATATCTTTGCAAGTTATGATGGTGGTATAAAGGGATTTTGTGTGTGGGATCCTACTTCTCACAAGGTCATAATTAACAAAGATATAGTATGTATGTAACAACCAAAAGGGATGATTCAAGATCGCAATGGTAAATTTATTTGCATGCTAGATAATTCATTGTATGGCCTATTGGTACCCAGACAAATATACAAGAGGTTTGAATCCTTCATAGTGAGTCAAATTTTTTTAAAGGGTAGGAATGCCTATACAGTTTATAGTACATTCACAGTCTTGATGTTATTTGCTGATGATATGCTCGATGCAAGCCGAAGCATGGATAAAATCAGTAAGAAAATGACTCAGGTGGACAGGACAATTCAAATGAGCGATCAAGGAGCAGCAAAACAAATTATGGGCATGGGAATACATAGATATGGTAATGGTAAGTTATGGTTGGAGTTCAGTATGAACATTGTAAAACTAGATTTTATCCCTGTTGCTTTCCATTATAAGTTTTCTTCAAGCATAGGTCCCGTCTATAAAGAAGAAAAGGTTATTTCTCTTGTAAGTTTAGTAGGAGGTCTATTGTATGTGATGAAATGGTTAAGACCAGATGTTTCACATGCTAATGATGTTGTCAGATACGTGACAGATTCAGGTGCTGTAGTGAAATGGGTGCTTCAGCGTTTGAGAAGCACAAATGTCATCTATAATGGTTACACTAAGATGGTCTGTGATAATTGTAATGTATATTTTATAGGTGTTTTGGATAGGAGGAGATCTATCACTAAATATGTCTCACAACACAGTTGTGGAAGACATGTTGGAGGTGGAGTGACCCCTCAAGAAATCCAAACTCGTGCAAGTCACACAGGCGAGATCATGAAACCAATTTTATTAGAGAAGTTGCAGTGGTGCTTGGCTTCTCTTGGCTTGCAGAAAAGGTGAAGAACAAAAGGAAGGAGAAAGGTATCAGGTTAATTGTTGTCAAGGTGGAGATTGTTTGGATTTGGTGACAATGAATTCCTCCAAGGATGGATTTGGATCCTATTATTCTGCGTTGGTTGCAACTAAATAAACCAAGTTAGAATATGGATAGGGATTACATTTAATAAACAATTTCTTGTAAATGTATATTGTTCTCGTTCGGATTGTCACCAGGTGAGAAAATGGGGAACCTTTGCATACCCTATTGGGTCCGGCAGGGTAGAACAGGATGCTGTGGAACAAAAGAGTTAACAGAAACAAAAACAACAAAACAAACTACGATCTATCATGAACTGAAAGCAAATAATACTGCGCAAATAAACAAAGAACATCACACATAAGACACAGGTGTCCTCAACGGTTCCAGGCAGGTGTTTTATTGAAACCAGAGCACACGTTGAAGAAAGAGACAAGGGTCCTTCTCCCTCCAGTGGAAGGCTCTTCGGGGCCCTCAGCACAACGCTTTCCTTACAAACAAAATGAACTGAACTGAGTGGTGAGAGAACTCTGGGTTACACAACTGATGAATGGTTTGTCAAAGACTGAGCTCTGAACTATCTGGACATCATAACGATGCTTTGAATTCCCTGTTGAAACAGTGAGCCTTCACAGCCTTTTATAACAGCTTCAAGGATGGTCTCAAAACCTTCTTCAAGTGTGAATAGGGGCGCATTAGGGTTCATTACAGTCATTAATCCACCGTTTCTGCAGAGCCGACTCTGATTTGAGGGTCAAATCATCTTGGGGGTCGGTCCGTAGGCGGTCGGGAGGCCGACCTACGCAATTAATGCACCGTATTAGAAGATGCGCGGGTTTGTGTGTAGACAGACGCGCCTCGTGCGCGCATGCGCTAGATACACATTTTTATCCCACGCATGTGCGCGCGCATCAAGCTTCTGTAAAGCGCCCTTCAATTTTTGGTCACTTTGTATAGTTTTTGGCCCTTCTGGAGTGCTGTGAACTTAATTCAGTGCCATGAATGACTTCTTTGCTGTTCTGATGATGCTGAGTTCTTGTCGCCACATGCAGATGAAATTTCAGTGATAACAGATGCCCCCTGATGGATGAGGTTAGGAGCATACGTATAGCCGAAATCCATCAATGTTTCTTCTACTGAGAATGTGGTTGTAAGGGAAAGCAAGAGTGGGACCTTTCGGAGCGATTCGTTGGAGAGAGAAGGAACCGGTATCTCGATCTTCTGAGAGACATGCAGAGAAAAAATATACAATTGTGTACAAACGAGGCAGGCATGCCCCATGCTCGTGTGATGTAACTCTGAAAAAAGATGACGGAAGTGTTGGTGTAGACAACTGCACCGCCCTCAGGGGCGATAATGATAAAGGCATAAGACAATTCTACAAAGGAACATACTCTGAATAATAGGCAATGATCGCTGTAAGAAGCAACGACGATGATGTGGGCATTGATGGCCCTACCACGTTCAGAGGTCTTCGGAAAATGACAAAAATAAATGCAACAGTCGCAAAGTAAGACCCAACATAACATGAGAGAGTGTTGGCGTCGAATGTTATGGGGGCCAACGACAGCAGGGAGCAATGGTGTTTCACCTTTTGTCGTCCGAGATCTCTCATTAAAATAGGGAATGAGAATCAAGATACTGTCGCCCTTCTGGAAAAGTGTGCCGATGTCGACAAAAGGGAAACGCGACTCCGAGAAGCAAAGGGCTCCGTGGAATCTACTGAGGTGAGGAAGTGGCAGAGGTACATGGACGAAGTCAAGAAGTGGGATGACTCACGACTTCCCTTGGCTGGAGGATGTATGAGGAAAACAGTGGCCGCAACCGTGTAACAAGGTCGAGTGTTAGGGGGACGACAGGACTGGTGCTAAGTTGTGCCAGAGGCGGGACAAGGTGAACAAATTCAGAGGGTAGTGGTAAATGACCTGTGGAGTACTCTGAAGATATGGACGATGTCGGCAAGGGTAAATGATAAGTAATGCTCCAACCAAGGGTGACATAGGTTGCGTGTGGCCAAAAGAAAGCAAGTCACCAACGGTGACGACAAAGAATGGAATGAATGAAGGTAAAGGTGTTTGTACAATAAATAATAAATAATAAATAATTTTGAGGAAAAAATGTACAAATACAGAAACGGGTGCCCCAGTATGAAATGCATGCCCCAGGGAGGGCAGAATTGTCATGAGAAACTAATGAAGGGTGGGGGCCCCATTGGCGAGTTTTTGTATGAGGTAGGTGAAATGAAGATAGGTTTGCAGATGGGCAAACTGATGGTGGATGAAATGGTGGGTTCATGATCCTGCGGAGGTGCAGGTAAAAAAAAACATAACCATAAAGCGATGATTTGGGAGTCCATATGGGAAGCTAGAAAAAATGAGGAGAAGAAGTATGTGGTTGATTCGCAACATGATGTAAGACTACCGGGACTCCCATCCCTAAAGGGTAATGAAGAATGGCATGAGTGTCAAAAGCGCAACAAAAAGGTGCTATGAATGGGACAACTCATGTGGGTGAGAATGCTACCGGGTTGCAGTACCGCAGATGCAAAATGGAGGTTTGGATACTATAGAGTCAGGAACGAGGATCCTAAAGGCTAATATCAGAGGGTGTGACTGGAAATGTAAATGCAATACAGTGGGATAGACTACATGCCAGTGCTGAATATATACCTGAAGAGATGATGTTGATGACCGATGAGCAAGTACTTGCACACATAACAACCAAATACCCAAAGTGAACAATATCTGAAGAGTATCAAAGTTATGAGCTTGTATTTGACAAATATGACTATGCGCGTGCGTACCTGGCCATGATGTGAAAAAAAGGTGCCCCGGGGGCTCGGGATGAAAAGTGGCTCAGGGACAGCCATGATGTAGGCGGCGGGATGCTGATCCCGTGGCTGAAGACGGTTCGAAAAATGGACGCCATGGGCTCCCAGAATGGTTAGTGAAAGTTTGGAAAAAAACCCTATATATAGCTGTAGGACCCACATTGCCACCTCATTTGTACCTGCTGCTACAGTGATTCCAGAGCAGATCCAGAGGAGATTGAGTGATTCTGAGAGCACGAGGCATCCGTTTCCAGGCGTGGGAGTTTCAGGTTAGTGGTCTGAACATCTTGCATAGCTATAGGTTTCCAATTTTGGGGCAGGGTAGGTACGGGGGATCGTACGGGGTTTTTAGGGGGTTTTTGGGTAGAGGGTGGGCCCACATGTGCGGGCGACTCAGTGGAAGGCGCACATGAGTGCGCGCCTATACTTTGAAGAAGCGCGCATGTGTACGCACCTATGGGACGAACAGGCGCACTCTCGAGCGCGCCTATGGATATGACAGGCACGCCTTAGAGCGCGCCTGTATTGTGAACAGGCGCGCTCATGAGCGCGCCTGTGGGAAAAACAGGCGCGCGCTCATGCGCACCTGTATAGTGAACAGGTGCGCATGTGCGCGCGCCTGTGGGTGGTAAAACCGTGCCTTTGAGGCAAGGTTTCAGGGTGAAAACTTAGCTCTTTTTGATGTTTTGGATAATTGCCTAAGCTAATATAGGACTCTCGGTTGTGTGCAGGCGGTGATCAGTGACCATGGCTGTGCGGTGGCATGAGCGGGACTGGGCGCCACTGCGAGAGGCTGTGGGCCATGCGAGTCCTGCAGTTCGAGGTTCTTTAGTAGCCAGTGGGTTGCTAAAGTTCTTTGAGTGCCCTTTGTTACGGGCCCAGGAGTATTTGCTCCAATTCTTGATTGAGATGTGGAGCCCTGAGCATCATTGCTTCCTCGTGCGAGGAGAGCAGGTTACCTTCACTGCGGAGGAGGACGTCTATTTCTTGACTGGGCTCCCCTTCCGAGGAATACTGTTGCCGACAGATCCTGTGTTGCCGAGAGATACTCCTCTGCAGGAGGTCACCGAGCGATATTACTCAGGCGAGCACTATATGACTGGGTCATTAGTGCGCATCAGTGCGATAGATGCCCTGCTGCATGAGTGCGTAGCAATGATGATAGTGCGGGTGTACGGGTCCCGAGGGCCCCACCGGATTAGTGGTGGCGAGCTGTTACTGATGGAGAGGGTGGTGGTGGGCCGTGAGCGGTTCGCCTGGGGTCTGACTCTTCATGCACAGATGATTAGCTGGACCATTGTCGGTCCACAGGCAGGGGGGAGTTTGGTTTTGGCTCTATCCTGGTGGCCTTCTTCCTGGAGAGGGTGCCAATGTTGCGCCTGCGGGTGCTGCTAGAGGCACCAGGGGTACGAGAGCTGCGTTTGAGGCGGTGGGTAGAGATTTTGGTTCGCCACAGCGGTGGTGAGGTGGACACTACTTCACTGAGGAGGCAGCTCAGATATGGCGGTAGATGCCGCAGTTTATACTTCAGTTCCCCTATGCGGGGGTGGACTTCCGGGGGGAACCAGATATGGTACTGCCTCCTGGGGAGCATTTTGACCACAGAGGTATGTTGTATATTTGTATGTTGTGATTTTGATATACTGGTACATATGTTTGATGTATAGACACTGATAGCATCTGTTGTTGCTTGTTTGGTGCATGTGCAGATTTGGCACCTCGCGGGCGTGAGGTGGATGTGTTCAGAGCGCCAGCGCAGTGAGAGCAGGAGAGATCACCACGTGCAGGGAGACGTCCGAGGGATGAGGCTGCTGGGGGACCAGCAGGGCCCGAGAGACCAGCGCAGAGGCGCCGCTTTGATGACCCTGGTTCGGGGCCATCTCATGCTCCTCCGGCGGCAGCCGGAGCAGATGATGATGATCTAGTCCGTCGGTTTGAGATGGTGTTTCGAGACGTGCCTGAGGGCATGTGGATCCGTATCCAGGACAAGGAGTTCCTGGAGCAGTGTATCAGGTTACCACCACCATGGCGGTCGATCATGCGACGAGCAGCTGTGCTTGTCGCCATGACGAGTGGACGCCTGCCGCCTGGGCAGGGTGATCCTGTGGATGTTCCACCACCACCGCCTGGGGTAGGTCGGGGTGGGCCACCACCACCTCCGGAGGGAGGGGCAGCTGGGGGTGCATTAGAGGCACCTTGATTGTATGAGGCTTTTTTGTATACCTTTTTGATAGGCTGGTGAGCCGATTTTTGTACCGTTATGCGGCACGGGCCGGTGGGCCAACGTATTTTTTGTATGTAAACATTCGGATGGCTGGAGAGGCCAATATATATACATGAGTATACCTATTTTTTGGATCCAAATGTGTTGTACATGTGTTTTTTGGTTTGATGATGATGATGTCTATGTTTCCTATATGCTGTGACAGGATGTATGAGATGTTTATGTATGTGTAGCTTGATGTGATATATGCCAGTCTAACACCATGTTAGCTATTTCATCTGTTGTTTGATTCAATTCTCTTGGAACATGTGTAAATGTAATGGAATCAAAATGTCGAGATAACAATCTAACCTGCAGGTATTTGCGAAAGAGGCACGGATTGTGTACACGGTAAACATTGTTGAGATGGAGAACGACCAGTTGAGAGTCGAGGAAAATGCTAAGGTGACGAATATGATGATGTTGGGCGTCAGTCAAGAGGCCAATGACAGCCGTGTATTTGGCTTGGTTATTGGTTGCTGGTCCTAAACAGATGCGGCCTGAATGTAGCAGTTCATGTGAAGGGGTGTAGAGAGCCCAAGCAGCCGAAGCGAGATTTTATGTCCAACCGCTGGCGCCGTCGGCGTATCCAATGTGGTAGGCTGGTGGAGGAGTCATCTATCAATAGCACAAAGGATAGTTTAGACGAGAGGGTAGGGAAAAAAGATTAAAAACACTAGAAAAGAAAAGAACCTAAAGTAGCGTGACTACATTTAAGCATAAAATTTCTTGAGGTATAACCCATTGACGGGTTCCTTGAGTGAGAGGCCTTCGGGGGAGGCCAGAATGTATGCGCCTTTGGTGAGTCAATGTTGGATGATGTAAGGGCCATGCCAAAGTGATTCGAATTTGCCGTGACCAAAGGTATTGTGAGCGATATCATAGGCGAGCAAAAGGTTTCCTTCGCGAAATGAGCGAAGGTTGACATGGCAATCGAAGGTAGCCTTGGATCATTTTTTAGCTGCCTCGTTGTTATGTAATGAGGATCGACGATCTTCATCCAGAGA
The DNA here is from genome assembly GCA_009831015.1 of Picea engelmannii. NCBI lineage: Eukaryota > Viridiplantae > Streptophyta > Pinopsida > Pinales > Pinaceae > Picea > Picea engelmannii. The sequence continues at coordinate 75,632 of ML806051.1, forward strand.
CTCCAAGTTCAGCAAGCACTGCTCCATTGGAGCAGTGTCAGGTAAAATCTCGATTGCGGTGCGAAGGGTGGGAATTTCTCACTCGATGGGAAGAGTTGCCTCGATCCCATGGACTAAATGAAATGGTGTGAATCCTGTGGCAGTCTTCACTGCCGTGCGATAAGCCCATAGTGTGGAAAATAACATATGATGCCAATTGGTTTTATGTTTATTAACCGTGCGTTGCAACATGGTCTTGAGGACTTTGTTCACTGCCTCGACCTGTCCGTTTAACTGAGGATAGTATGGTGAGGCAAACTCGTGGGAGAAGACTAACCGAGATGAGAGTTCAACGAAGATCTCATTCTCAAAATGTTTCCCATGATCGGAAACTAGTTGGAGTGGTACTTCGAACCGGGATATGACGTGGTTAAAGAAAAAACGCGCTGTAGTGTCAGCGGTGTTGTTGAAGGTGGGCATAGCTTCAGCCCATTTGGTGAAGTAATCCACAGCGACAACAATGTATTTGTGACCATTGCTGGAGGGGGGATTACAGGTCATAAAGTCAATGCCCCATTTACAAAAGGGGCTGACAGTGATGACTGGGTGAAGAAGAGCGGGGGGAGCACGGGCTTTGTTGGCATAGAGTTGACATTGCTCACAACGTTTCACGGCATGAATGCAATCGTGAAACAAGGTAGGCCAAAATTAATCGGCTCAGATAATCTTCTGAGCCGTGGATATACCCAAAAGATGCCCCCCACAGGCGCTGCTGTGGCAGTCGTTTAAGACTCTGTCGGCTTCGTCAATAGTCAAGCAGCGACGAAGAATGGTGTCGACGCCCGCCGATATAGGATGTCACCGATGAGGAGATAGCGGGGGGCCTGATGGTGAATGCGCCGACGATCATCTCGTGATAGGTGATTACCGAACTTTTGAGTTCGTAGGTAGACGAGGATGTATCCATACCAAGGATCATCAGAAGCAATGTAAAAGAGATGTTCATCAGGAAAGTCAGTATTGACGGGGGCACTGGGCGTGTCAGAGGGAAGGGCCGTGACTAGTTCAGCGAGAACGAGGGCCTTCTTACTCTTTGGTGTCGAGAACTCGAGGTTGTACTCCTGAAGGATAACGATCCATCGAGCAAATTTGCCGTTAACTTGGTGATGGCTGAGAAAATATTGCATAGGGTTGGAATCTGCAATGACCTTGGTGGTGCGAAGCAGAATGTAATGACGCAGCTTCTTAACTACAAGGACGACTGCAAGAGCAAGTTTCTCTTCATGTTTGTACTTCAGGGGAGGCCCGGAGAGGTTCTTACTAACGTAGTAAATGACGTGTTCATGATTGTCGTCTCCGAGCTGGACGAGGACGCCGGCTACTGATACAGCTGATGCTGATACGTAGAGGATGTAGTCGCGACTGTAGTCCGATGCACTAATCAAAGGTGCATTGGAAAGTGTTGTTTTAAGATCGTCAAACGATTGTTGGGCATAGTCGTCCCACTGAAAAGGGATGTCCTGACATAGTAAGCGAAGGAAACCATGTGCGCGTATGGCGTAATCAGGAACAAAGCGTCTAAGAAAGTTGGCTTTGCCCTGTAGACTCTGAAGTTGTCGTATACTCCGAGGAGGTGGAATTTCAGTGATGGCTTTGACTTTCAGGGGGTCCATGGTAATATCTCTTTGGGAAACGATGAAACCGAGGAGGCGCCCTGCGGTGACGCAGAACACACACTTGAGAGGATTCAAGCAGATGTTGTACTGGCAGCATCGGTGAAAGATGATTCGTAAATCATCTAGATGCTGAGTGCATTTTTTAGATCGAGCTGTGAGGTCGTCTAAGTAGGCAAGGATGATTTCAGCCAGATCGTGAAATATGTATGTCATCACCCACTGGAAAGTTGCGCCGACATTCTTTAAGCCAAAAGGCATGACACGATATGTGAAAGTACCCTAGGGGGTAATGAATGCAGTTTTATACTGATCGGCTGGGTGGATTTGGATTTGGTTATAGCCAAAGAATCCGTCCATAAAGGAGAGAGCCTCGTGGTCGGCGCAATCGTCGATAACTTGATCGATGAAGGGTGTTGGAAAGTTGTCTTTGGGACATGCGTTATTGAGATCGCGAAAGTCTGTGCAGACACGGATAGTGCCCTGTTTCTTGTCGACAAGTACAGGGTTGGAAACCCATGAAGTGTAAGCAATGGGGTAAATAAACCCAGCTGTACGTAATTTGTCAATTTTGGCTTTGATAGCCGCAGCCTTGGATGGATGTAGCGGTCGTTGTTTCTGGCGAACAGGTGTGATGTCCGGCCATGTGTCGATGCGATGCTCGACGATAGATGGATCAAGACCAGGCATCTCCGTGTATGACCAAGCGAAGATATCCCTGTATTCTTGGAAGAGGGCTTTGTAAGCGGCTATTTCCTGAGGAGTGCAAGCAGCTCCTATGACGATTTCTTCGACAACACCACTTTTTATGGAAATGTCGATTTTGATGGTGGGGGAGATGTTGGCCATATTACCTTCTTCAAAAGCGTCAGGGGCGGGGATGGGATTTTTGAACCAATCGATAGTCCCAGGTGGGATAAAATATTTGGTTTCGACCGTGAAAATGGAATTGAGGCTAGGTGGCATGAGGGCTTCCTGCAGAATGAAGAGTGCACGATGATGTAGTGCGTCCCAGGGGGAGTCCGGGCGTTGTAGCTCTTCCAATATTTCTTCGTCGCGTTGGAAATGATGGGAATATAATGGATCGTGAGGAGTGATCTCAGTGACAGCGTGGTTGCCCCCTGCTAAAGAAACAGAGGGGGTAATGCTGGGAGAGGGTGAGGGTTCACTCGACATAAACCAGATATTAAAGGACCGAGGAGTACCCACGGTGGGGGGATGGAGAGTCTCCGTAGAGGAATGAGCAGGAGAGTTAGGTGGGTTACGGGGTATATATTCAGAGATGTCATCTAAGAACCATGGAGGCAATGGGAGTGCCTCAGGTTCTAGAGAAATGACATGACGATCTTTAGGTGGTGAAGTAATGTCAATTATCTCTGCTGTGGGTGGTTGGCGCAGGGTGAATTGACGTTGCCTATATTCGATGATCATCGGACACTGGTATGTAAAATGGGCTAGTGAATCGCAGAGAGAGAAAGGGCATCTCATACGTTCATTAACTGAAGTAGTGACATAACGAATGTCAGTGATGTTTGAAGAGGACGTGGCGGGGCGTGGGTTGTTCTGGATGTTNTTCTGAACATATAGCACACGCAAATTTAGTCCTCAACCCTTTACTACTGGAAGGGGTAGGGATAGTGGTACTTGCAGTAGTGACGGGTGTTGGTGGATTGGGATTGGGGGGAATTAAATTCCGTAATTCAGGTAGGGATGGGTAGTTGTTGGTTTGGTGGCCCTCTTTCTCACATAGTGCGCAAGGTGGTGGGATGCATGGGGGATAGGGAGCGGTGGGATCCTTCTTCTTCTTCCTGCCCCCAGCTGTAGTCGGGGGGGTAGGGAGTATGGGGGTAGAGGGGGTGGTGGGGGTGAGAATAGGAATCGCCATGGGGAGACCTTCCTGTGGGCGGGGGACCATTTCAGGTGGATGTAAATACCACACTGGGATCGCTAACACCATGTTGGGTAGTGTAAGCGTTGTGGCTACCTGGAAAGCTTCTACACCGGGAGGTGGGTAGAAGAAGGGAATTTGAGTGAGGGGTCGGGGAACTGTCTCCCAAATGGGATTAGATCCTTGAGGGGGTGTGGATTCGTGGACTGTAGGGGTCGAAAAATTCGCAGGAGGCTCCTGTGGGAGTGGTGCTGCGACTTTTGAGATGTCAGGAATGACTGAAGCCTCCTGAGGAGGATGGGTATCCTCCGTGTGAGTTTTGTTAGATGTAACGACACATACTTGATTAGGGGGCAGGAGTGGTGGTTCTCCATGGTACGTCCCTAACAAGGATGGATCTTTGAAAATCCCGGGACCCATCTCTACGAGTGGATATACGTCTTGGTTGGTGTGGATGAGAGGAAGAATATTATCGACATTGGCAGAGGGATTGGGCTCATAATATGAGAGTTGGTCGAGGGTTACAATCTTTCTGTTGTGGGGAAACATGATTGTCCGAAAGACGGAAGATGCCACTGCCTTCATAGCATACATGTAGCTACGTCCGAACAAGATGTTGTAATCGAGTGTGACATCGATAACTTCGATATCAATGAGAATGGTTTTGCCTCCGAGTTCAACGGGGACATTTTGAAGGAGCCCTTCAGGAGAGGATGGTCGTCCATCATAAGCTCGTAATGTGATGGCGGATGGTGTTAGTTCCGGAGAACCTAGTTTCTTCCATAGTGTTTTGGACATGATGCATGTAGATGCCCCTTCATCGATGATACACCGATGGATGGTGATGTTCCGTATTTTTACGGGTACTTGAATAGCAACGGCGGCGGGAAGGTGAGGTTCGCTACTATCAAGGTCAAAGGTGATGAGCTGAGTGTCGGCCGGGTAGACTGCCCCCAAGGTGGAAAGTAGTGATTTCTGTTGTGTCGGACAAGTCTGGAGGACTTCCAAGACTGACATGGCGGTCGAAGATTGCGCTAAGTCGTCTACCAAGCTGTAATTGTGAGCTGCCCTAGCCTGTGGGTTGTGAACATTCCTGCGCAAAGGGATGCGAGGGATGCATAATGGTGGTTCGGCAAAAGGGCGAGGGATTACTAACGGGGGTGCCGCTGGTGTAGGGTTTGTCTCTGGAGAGGTAGAAGTAGACTCAGTCGGATATTGACGATTCCAAGTTTGCAGAAGGACTTCTTCCTCACTGGTGAGGAGAATGGTACGCTCGGCTGGATTGTTAGGATTGTGGTATTGTCCGACTTGAGGTGGGGGACGTTGTGCATCCTGTTGGGTGTTCACCACTCCTTGGTGTGGAATAGGATTTTGCAGTACGACGGGAGGGGGTTGTTGCACATATTGTTGTTGTGCCTGCTGCAGGGCAGGTTCTGCAGGGGTAGGGGAAAGATTCCCCGAGTCTTTCAACCTTTTGAAATCAGTGATCTGGGGGCAATGGTGGGTGTAATGACCGTACACGCCACAAAGAGCACAAGGGTGGATAGTTTTAATAGTATTCCGCCCTTGGAGTTTGTTTTTATTGCCCCCTTGGGGGTTTTGGTTCCCTTGGTTCCGGTTGCCCCCAGGGGGTTGGTGTTGTGGGGGATGGTTCCCTCCTTGACCAGGGTTGTTGTTATTCCTATTCTTTCCTTTCCTCCTGTTATTGTTTGCTGGATGAGGTGGGTTGGCAGTATTCAATTGTTCAAAATTCTGGTACTGTTGAGCAGCGGAAGGTTGAACAAAATTCACCCCCGCATGGGGATGTGGGGGCACCATGGGTTGTGGAGGACCAGGAAAGGGGAAGTATGGATTTTGTGGTGGTACTGATCCATAAGGTATGTAGGAAGGCATCGGGCTTTCACTAGTACTGTAAGCTGATGGTGAGGGAGTACCACTGCTTGTGGAAATAGGTGGATGTATGGGAGGTGCCAGTGGAGGTCCACTGATGGGTGGAGGTGTAGCAACAGGGTATGGCTATTGATAAGCGGGTGGGGGGTAGTAAGGAGTTCCCCCATAAACCGGCGGGTATTGAGGTGTGCCATACATCGGTGGTTGTTGGGGTTGTGGACCATGGTGTGTGGTGGCACCTATTAGTCCGTCTGCTGAATGAGACATCCCAAGTTTGTCTTGGCCAAATGGTGTAGGTTTGGGAAGATCAAGAAGCACTGTGTATAAGTATCCCGATTGTGAATAAATGAGGTCATATTGTTGGGCCTTACTAATGGCTTCCTCTTCAGATTGAGGGAAGGTGGACGCGACGTCTTTACCAAGTAGAGAGACAAGTGATCTAAGAAACCAGTCAAGGCACTGTTGTTTAGTGGTTTCTGCTTTGCACAAACTACGTCGCCTACGCCACTCATGAATGTGGTCAGCGATGTGGGTGGCTAAGGTCTGTTTGAAGTTAGACAGTAGTTCTATACCATTGTCATGGCAGATGGGTAATTGGAAAAAGGTCAAGAAGGCTTTGGCTAATGACTCAAAGGTCGCGTGGGACCCTGATCTTTCTTCGACGTACCATTTGGCTGATGGGACGGTAAGTGTGCGTTGGAACAATCGCAATCTGATGGAATCATCTATGATGCTATTGGAAGAACACCATAGATGAAAATTCATAACATGGTTGGCGGGGTCATCCCCTGCCTTTCCTTCAAACTTTGGTATGTCTGACAGAAGTTTAGTTGGCATTGCAGGCCATGTGGGGTCATGCAATATAGGATCATTTGTGAGTTTTGTGAGGTCCGGTATGTTGAGAGAGGCCAAGTATGGCATCTGTAGTGGGGGTGGAGGGTTAGCTCCCGCCATGTTGTGTTGTGAACCTGACCCTTGATGGGGACTAGGTGGGTTGGTGCTCCCTCCTTGAGAGGAAGTGGGTCCCCCGATTCCGTGAAGAGGAGAGCGAGTGGATGGATGTCCTTGGGAAGTTGCCCCAAGTAATGTAGAACCAAGCAAAGTTGATCCTATGACAGTAGCACTCACAGGAGTGTGTGAAGGAGGTACCGATGAGCGGGTATGACCAGATACTCCCCCTAAGATGGGAGGAAGATTGAGTAAGCGTCATGAACAACGGGGGTTCTGTGGTTCCCCTATGATGTCGGGCTAGTTGTGTGAATGTGTGCAACAAGTGGTGAGAAAAAATATAGAAACAAGAGCCTTTTGTTGTAATGATTTACACAATATATATATATCAAAGTCAAATGTAATCAGATGTGCATCATACATAAATGAAAAATATGCATATATGTGGGTAAGAGGGTTTTTGTCCGCGTGGGGGAATAAAAAAGAAAGCAAATGCTCGTGTCCTAGAAGACGTAATGTCCTTCCTCTCAAATAACACTGGATCTTCCAATAGTTCTCAACAGTGGGGTCTGAAGTCACCGGAAGAGACACTAGTGAAGATTGAAATAACTGGTTATAATGAGGGGTAAAGGGTGAAATATCCTGAAAGAGCTGGCGATACCTCCCAATAGCCACACAAAATCCAATCAAGGTGCGATTGCAGCCCACAATCGCCACCTGGGTAGATGTCCTACAATTGGTCACTAGGTACCTCAGTCCAAGCGCGACATTTAGATTTTTGGCCTAAGAAATGGGTCACGAGATGGATCCCGTCCAAGAGGTGGGTGCCTCAAGGGGGGACGCACAGAACAACCGGACCTCGGCCTTCAACCCTTCATGGGTATCTCCCTTCCTTATGGTGATTGGAACACTGGACTTGGAGGATTTGAAATTTCCCTATTTGTCAACTTCTATGTTTGAAAGATGTGAGAACCAGATATCGGGGAGTTATTTGGATGCCTATCCCCGAAATCCTACCTAGACTAAAAAACTTCTTTTGGCACCTCCTGTGGAGGAAAACTTAGTGAGTTTTTAGAAATTTTTTAGATGAAATTGTTTTGTGAGGATGGGGGTGAAAACCAACCTCGTTTGATTAAAAGTGGGAGTGGATAGTCCAATCAAGAAAAGATGGGGTGTTTTCAGAATCCCTTTGGAGGAAACCTACTTAAACCACCACGTTTTGAGATGAGGCTATGTGAGTGCGAAAGTGATTTTTGTGTGTGAGTGAAAGTGTACCAAATTTTAGTTATTTAGATGTCACCTTGCAGCATGTGGACATCGTTTGGTCCTTTACAAGAGTTTGATTACCTAAATCAACTAGATTTCATTGGTACAACCTTGCAGAATTTTAAAAGCCCTAGGAAACTAGCATGTGGACATTGTGGTCCGTTACTATCCTTTAACTCCCTATGTGTGGGTTAATCTAGAAAAATCATGAAACTATCCTAGATTGAACATGTGGGCATGTGTGGGCCCGTTACAAACTTTTAAGCTCTCCTAGTTTTCTGATCTAAGAAAGAAGAAATTCAAACACTATTCTACCTTTGTTGACATGTGGGCATGTATGGGCCCGTTACAAGAATGCGTTTGAAAAATGAAACTAAGAGGGGTCTTGAAAGAGCCGTTGTCCTCTCCTAAAAGTTTTTGAAATTTTTGTTAAAGGGAGATGAGATTGTTTTCGCAATATTTTTCTGATTCTCAAGATTGCTTGATGGAGTGAGAGAAGAGCATACTTAAGATTGTTACTCGCAACTTCTAGTCCCAAATGTGAGTTTAGATGTGATTGATGTTCAACTTAGATTGAAAATCAAAGCAAGCCATCCACGTGGCAAAAAGCAAATAAGGGAAAAATGATTTTTATCCACCTAAGTGCCTATGTTTGTTTGACTATCCCCTTTATAAGTTGAGGGGTCTAAGTGGTGCAGTATTTAGAGCATGCATGACATCATTCTTGAGAAGGAATCTGGTTTCCTCCACATCTAAAACTTTACAATGAAACATTTGATTCAAATGCACGGCTGTTAGTATGAACAGATGCGCGTGTGGCGCGTGCGCGGGGAAATAAAAGACCAAATCCAGCGCATGCACGCGTCTGTGGGGTGGTAAACCCGCGTGCTTGCGATAAATTACCGAGAAAGAAATTCCCTCGATTCTCCTGTGAATCGGCTATTTCGCAGGTTGGCGGAGGCCGGTTTGAGTCCCTGCAGGTGAATAAAACAAAAAGGAAAGCGAATTAAACCCAATTGAAGGAGGATTTGTTACCTAAATCCCCAGTATGGTCGCCAGTCTGTTCTCGTTCGGATTGTCACCAGGTGAGAAAATGGGGAACGTTTGCATACCCTGTTGGGTCCGGCAGGGTAGAACAGGATGCTGTGGAACAAAAGAGTTAACAGAAACAAAAACAACAAAACAAACTACGATCTATCATGAACTGAAAGCAAATAATACTGCGCAAATAAAAAAAGAACATCACACATAAGACACAGGTGTCCTCAACGGTTTTAGGCAAGTGTTTTATTGAAACCAGAGCACACGCTGAAGAAAGAGACAGGGGTCCTTCTCCCTCCAGTGGAAGGCTCTTCGGGGCCCTCAACACAACGCTTTCCTTACAAACAAAATGAACTGAACTAAGTGGTGAGAGAACTCTGGGTTACACAGTTGATGAATGGTTTGTCAAAGACTGAGCTCTGAACTATCTGGACAACGTAATGATGCTTTGAATTCCCTGTTGAAACAGTGAGCCTTCGCAGCCTTTTATAACAGCTTCAAGGGAGGTCTCAAAACCTTCTTCAGGTGTGAATAGGGGCGCATTAGGGTTCATTACGGTCATTAATCTGCCGTTTCTGCAGAGCCGACTCTGATTTGAGGGTCAAATCATCTTGGGGGTCGATCCATAGGCGGTCGGGAGGCTGACCTATGCAATTAATGCACTGTATTAGAAGATGCGCGGGTTTGTGTGTAGACAGATGCGTGTCGTGTGCGCATGCGCTAGATACACGTTTTTATCCTGCGCATGTGCGCGCGCATCAAGCTTCTGTAAAGCGCCCTTCAATTTTTGGTCACTTTGTATAGTTTTTGGCCCTTCTGGAGTGCTATGAACTTAATTTAGTGCCATGAATGACTTCTTTGCTATTCTGATGATGCTGAGTTCTTGTCGCCACGTGCAGATGAAATTTCAGTGATAACATATATAAATACATGTAATCCCGTAGAGGTAAAGAGAGAGAGACAGAGTGAGAACTTGTAAGTCTGTTGTAATCTCTATGATGTGAATAATAAGACAACCGATGCCTATGCTTGGTGGATGTAGCCCAATGTTTGGGTGAGCCACGTGAAATCCCCGTGTTTCTTATCTGTGTGATTGTTAATTATCATATGTGAATTGTGTTTTCCGCATTTTCAATTCTAACAATATGATCACAACTCCAATGAATATATATTTCGTAAATGCACCCTCTAACTCCCTCAAACACTTGATGTCAACAATAATAATAAATAATCTTTCAATGACCAATACTTGTCTAAGAACTCAACCCACTTCTTCCTTTGCAGAGACTTATATGACTAATACAGGTAATAAAAATTATGGTAACACCACTTCATTTTCAATGATCACAATGACTAATTCCACTACAGATCGTGAGCATCCAAAAGAGGGTATGGATTCACTTACAAATATTTAGTCTTGAAGCTCTCTATGAGCCCAAATTCTCAGTCCACCACCTCGCTAGCCATTGTTCTAGCCACAACTTAGAATAGTACCCTCGACACCTCTTTGTCCAATAGCAATAAGCATCTTAACCAAGAGAAACCAACTACTTTAGAACCCACTATAAGAAAATCCATCGATACATTTGAAAAACAAACTTCGATATATCGCACCCACTATAATAAAATCCATCGACACGTTTGAACAACAAACTTCAATATATCACAGAGTAACTAGGCATAGGTGGGTATATCACAAAGTAACTAAGCATAGGTGGATGAGGCATTATAAATCTCAATTATGAAACAATAGTTGGAAAATAGAATAGTAGAGATGCAAGTACAAGGAAGTGTATATAGTTGAATATTCAAAAGATAAAAAAGAAGAAAATAACCTCAAAAATAACAATTCGAAATTTAGAGAAGACGAATACATAAAAAATTACCAAAGACGAATACATAAAAAGTTACCAAGTCAAAGCTCTTTAAGACAATTCAAAATGAATATTGGAAGTTGTTGTGCAGAAAAATAACCAAATTAATTAAATTCATATTTTCGGTGGTGGAAAACTTTACATATATGAACATTGAATACCGTTAAAGATTCTTTGTGTCTTGACGTAAGCAAATTAAAAATGGTATAATATTCATGTAATTTTAAGCCACACTATGATGTTTGACCATGTGTTGGGTATGTCATTAGGGATGCTTATAATGAGTCCTTAAAACTTGATAAGATCAATATATACAAAGCCCTAATTAAAAGGAAAAAAAGATACTATATCAATAAAAGGCAAGAGCAACTTTCACAACTATACAAGTTGGATCCTAAGAAGTTTTGGAGCCAAATTCTAAAATGCAATACTAAAGAAAATAATAGGATTCCCT
>ML806051.1:87724-98873 GCA_009831015.1 Picea engelmannii
GCATTGAGAAAAGGATTATTGGGGGATGGAAAGCTTATTATGGGCTTGAAAACAATTGTAAATCAGTTGATCTTTGGAGTTGGGATAAGAAGAAAATCCTCTTTGAGACTCTTGTTACACCTATTATTCTTTATGGATGTGAATTTTGGGGCTGTAATATCTCCCGTGAATCCCGGAGAAAGATAAAGCAAATATAAAAGAACTTTATAACCTATAATCTCAAAATTAAAGGAAATACACCCTATCCCATCCTCCTCTTAGAAACAAGCCTCTCCCCTATTGAGAGCATGGCTATGACTAGATACCTAATGTATAAGAACAAATTAAACAACATGGAAGATAAGAGGCTACCTAAACTTGCTTCAAAATCAAGTCATAACCACCATCGACTCAAGCAAGGATGGCATAAAGATGCCCGATCTTGGCTAAACTATTGGGGAATCATAGAAGAAACCATTTTGCAGAATAAAGATACTATTAAAAAAAACGTCAAATCAAAATTTGAGAAAATGTGGTGTGATAAAGATTTAGAGGAAAAAAGAAAATTAAGGTATTATAAACATGTAATCAACCCTAATCTAGAAGATCAAAATTATCTATTTGTTTTTCCAAGTGTAAAGAAAAAAATAAACATTGCTAAGATAAGAACAAATTCTCATGAGCTCCATAGTGAAACTGGGCGTTGGCCAATTCCTAAAACACCATGGGATGAAAGAGTGTGTTACCTTTGTGACACTAAGAAGGTTGAATATGAAAATCACTTTCTCTTAGATTGTCCAGCCTATACCCATATTAGATCTCATTTTCAAAATATTTATCACACTACCAACCTTCCTAACCTCTTAACTCAACAAAAGTATGGTGATCTTGGTGTTGTAACCTAGGTCCGCATCCCCTACCTCTCCTCTCTCTTTCCCTATGCCTTCATCATTTTTTCTTTTTCTAGTTGGTTAAGCCAGTTTCCCACGACTGAGTGTCTTGGCCCTAATTCATTTTTGAGTCTTCGTGCGTTTATTTTCTGTTTTTCTTGAAAGGATGAAATATATGTTGGATTTGGTTTGAATTACTTGTCATCATATTTTCCATTGATCCAGCTCACCACAGGTTGACCAAGCCTTTTTATATATGCAGGAAACACCCGCGGACAAACGCAACCATTCATAATGGTCATTATCAGGCCAGGATTGCCAAAATGAACATGAGAATTTTCAATGGTAAAGATTCATCAAGAAAATAATATCAACGACTGTTGTCCATTCGGGGTGCAGAATTACGCAGATTTTAACACCAAGAGTCATCAGAAGTCCCGAACCCTCGAAGTATTTAACACGACTTAAGCTCAGGTTAATTAGCAATAAGCACTGGCTAATCACTTCGACGATTTTCCTTCGGAAGATTGACATACTTTACATCCACTAATTCTTAAAGACTCGAATCCTGAACTCCCGAAGACCCGAAGGGAATCTGGACCATTCATTGATCATGACACGTAGCGACAGACCATCTACTTTGACGATTTTCACTTTGGGGGTTTTCCGAGCTTAACATTCATAAACTCCTGAAATCCCGAAGCTTGGATTTCCGAAGAGAATATGGACCATCTGTTGATCATGACACACAACAACAGATCATTCACTTTGGGGATTTTCCTCCAGGAGATTTTCAAGTTTCACATTCAAAAGTCCTGAATTCCCGAAAACCTGAAGTCTCAAAGTAAATCTAGACCATCCATCAGAGGGGATATGTGGCAATAGATCATTCACTTTGATAGTTTTCCTTCGGGATATTTTTCATGCTTCACATTTGAAACTCTTGAAACATAGAAATCCGAAAAGAATCTAGACCATTCATCCATCAGGACACGTGCCTCCGGGAGGTTTCGAAGCACTAACAATTGAAACTCCCGAAGCCCGAAGTGCCGAAAACCTGGAATAAATCAGGACCATACATCGCCAGAGACACGTGGAAGAAAATCAACCACTTCGATGTTTTTCATCCAGGATATATTCACGCATAACATTTTGAAACTCCCGAAGTCCCGAAGCCTGGAATCCCGAAGTAAGCACGAATCGTTGATCTCAAATGAACCTGAACCATTGATCCTTGCAACAGGTGAATGTCACCTAGGTCTCAGATCATGATCAGATCGACAACTAAAGTTCATTGCGGGGACACAAATTGCCCGGACGTTAATTTTCTAGGGCGTTCCCACAATTTAAACCATGGTTTTGTTGGAAGGGTACGTGGCAGTTTGTGGGGGATTGCAGGCCCAAAGGTGGTGTGGACCCAAACCTCCCTCAATGACTTCCACAATAATGTGCTTATATGACATCGCGTCACATCCACGTCGCCTCCACTCATCCCACTCACTACTTACACCCCTCTCGCTGTGCACCATCTGTCTTCCACACACGTCTATCGCCTCCACCTCCCCTCCACTTCATCTAAATCCGCGTTGTCCACCTTCACGTGTCTTGTTTTCCTATTGGATGCTCACCTCCATGTCTTCCTGTTCATGATCAACTCATGATAGAGAAAGCAAGAAGAAGGGCCATTTACAGGTGAGACAAAGTACGATAGAGAGTTAAGTCTCAGTCACAGGCCGACGCAAATTAGTTCCATAACACTTCAACAGGCTCTGCTCATGCAACCATGTTATCTCTAGTAGCCTCCAACAACTCACAGACATGCCTTCGTTCAACACAGATCTTTTCTCTATCACTCCGGGGCCTATTTTCGGTCAACTCAGTTCCTCCAACACATGCATTAGTTCTATCACATAGACAATATTAGTTGTTATTTGATTAAGTACAACATTTTCCTAGATTAGATGCAAGAGAGGTCTTATGTGTGTTATAAGAACCACTCTTTCTGATTAAGTCCAGTATCTTAGTGAAGTTGATTATTTGATTTACGAACAGTTCTCTAAATTGAGTTCTCAGTCCCCTAAGGACAGGAGCCTCTGCAACTCTTTTAAATAGTTAGTTTTTGGATATTGCAAAGGTAGGATATTTTGAGGAAAGAATACCAATACAACAGATTGGTTAGACCCATTTTATGCATGAATTAAATCTCTCTACCTGGTGAACTTACTCTTGATGACAATGTTTCGTTCAACTCTTCATGTGTTTTCTTTCTTATCTTGAATACAATTTTTTATTTGTGCAACTTACATCTCATTTTCTTTCAGCTATTGTATGACTTATTTTTATTGATATGCAACCTGTAAAACAATTAATACTTTGGTGAATATTTGTTTTCTGCAAACTGTGGGAGTTATTGTGTTTTGATACATATTTGATGTCTTGAAATGATATTTTAAGTATTGAACTTATTACAACAGATTATTCATTGAGTAGATTGTTGTTTCCCTCTGTTTTCTATTATTTCACTGGTCTATCATTAGTTTGCCATCGACCAAGGAGGGACCTCATCCATATTGTTCTTCCAACCTAACCTTGCCTTTTTCTTCATAGAATAACCCTCTGACCAACCAACAAAAATTTAAAAGAATCAACCATTCTAATCTGATAGGTGGCCTAGCTTTGCCATTTAGCAGTCAGGTGCAGACCTTAGGACCAACATCTTCTAACGCCATTGCCGAGGAACGGAGTAACGAAATATCTTTCCCTGGGAGAACAAAAATTGATCATATTTGACCTTTGATGGTGAACAAAGACTAGACACCAACAGATTTTCATCTTTCACCTGGCGACTTCATTGAGTAAAATATAAAGAAGAAATACTAGCTCCCAGAAAGGGATTCAACAGATCCAAATCTGAAAATAACAAAGACAAGAAGGCTGATTCTAACCCTAAGAATAACACAATAGGCTCTGAGCTAGAAAGGAAACTAAGGAAATCCACTGTAGCTCAGAGATACACTTCCCCCCTCAAGGGAAAAAATGCACACCAAGAGAATACTTCAAACCATCATCACAAGCAACTTGAATTTGCTAGCCTTGAGAATCATAATTCCAAAGGGGCTCAGAAATCGCCTACTCCTGAGTCCACTTCAGCATCCAGTCCTGCATCCACCCCTGTATCTCCCATAAATTTGCAAATTCCTATTGTTCAAGCCATGGCCGTTAATAGGATGGATGTCGTAATTTCTTCCAGATATGCATCCTTAGTGCTACCTGTAGTTTTACATGCACTCCCAACCACATATTACATGAAATATCTACCAAGATATAATGGGGAAGGTGAAATAATTGTTGAAGAACATCTGGTAGCCTTTTATAGTTTTGTAGACAACTTTAACATTGATCATTCAGATGTGTGGATGAGGTTGTTTGTATTGAGTCTGGATGGGGAGGTCAGAAAATGGTTCAGAAGTCTTTCTCCAGCCTCTATTGTAGACATTGAGGCATTAGATGAAGCTTTAATAAAGCAATGGGGAGATAGGAGAGATTATCTCTATTACATCACTGAATTTGGGGCTTTAAAGATAAAGAATGGTGAATCTATTTCACACTTCACCAAGAGATTCAGTCAAATGTATGGTAGAATCCTAGATGGAATCAAACCAACTGAAGCCTCTTCTAAGATCAAGGGGCTGGTAATAGAAATCAGAACCAATTCAGAAGGCCTAATGATGCTCCTCAAGTAATGCAGAGAGAAAGAAAAAATGTGGATGATCAAAGGGTAGTTCCCCCTTTCCAAAACAATCATATTGAGGAGATAAATGCAGACAATGATGTCGTGGACAATACTATTGTGCTTTTCAATGAGACAGATTATTATATGTCAGTTAACACAACATGAATATGAGGTAGCACAATTTTCAAATCAATTTGATGATCAGATAGGGGAAGAGGGAGTTATTCAAGGTCAACCCAAGAAGAAATACGATTTGAGGAAGATAAATGGAGCTTCCAAGGCCACCACCTCTGATCAAGGAAAACAAACAAAAGTCCCTCCCAAGCCAAATCCAAATAAAGGTATGCCATCTAAAACTCAGTCATCTCCACTATCAAAACCTCTTGCCCCTGAAAAAAAGGAAGATGATAAGACACCAACCTCTTTCAGCCTGGAACATGAGCTGAGCAAAATAAAGATTCCTGTCCCTTTGACAGAATTGTTAAAAAATGAACCTTTCAAGAAATCCATCATGAAAGTTCTGCAACCTACTCCTTCTAGTGTATCTTCTTATGTCATTAGTCTACAGGATGAAAACCCAGCCATTGCTGTGGGTCCACACATTGAGGATGGATCTGATGCTTCTCCTCCTTTCTATATATCTCTGAATGTCCATGATAAGATCCTGCACAATTGTCTTATGGACTCAGGATCCTCTCACAATGTCATGCCCAAAGTTGTTATGGAAGAACTAGGTCTGGAGATTACCAAGCCTTACCAAGACTTGTACTCCTTTGATTCTAAGAAAGTAAAATGTCTAGGATTGATAAAGGATATGGTGGTTTATCTAGCACAATTACCCATGAAGAGTGTAGTGATGGACATTGTGTTGGCCGACATCCCCCCAAAGTTTGGCATGCTATTATCCATAACTTGTGCTAAGAAGGTTGGAAGATCATTGCAAATGGACCTCACATATGCCACTTGTTAGAAAAAAAGGATCGCGGAGAAATAAAATAAAACAAATGTGGAAATAAAATACATAAGATACACAATACAATAGAGACACAGATGTACGTGGTTCACCTAGTGTGGACTACGTCTACCAAAGAAATTGCCAGGTCCTTCCTTTATTATTATCCAACAATTGAAGGGATATAACCTACAACAAACCCACTGTAACTTCCTCTTCTTTCTCTCACAGAATCCTATCTCAGAATACAATATTCACTATGATCCTTAGCCACAATACATTTCCCTCATAAAAGAGGGTTTCCTTCTAGGGAAAAAAACCCTAACATAATTTCTACCATTAGATATGTGACCTTAGAATGAACGGTCCAAATTTACAATGAAATTACAATATACATTTACAAGGCAATTTTTCCTTCCGGGGTTTCACCCCTGAACCCCGTAGAGGGGGTAAACCCCCTTTGCACTCCCCCACGTGGAATATTGTACATTATTCTGGGGTGTAAAGTCTTCATGGGGTATAAAACAAAGACCTCTGAATATGGAAGATAATCAAGCTCCACAACCAACAATATCCCACTTGGAGACTGATCTCAACAACTCCACCGCTATTGTATCTGCTGGAGTATGAACCTTATTGGACTTGGAAAATTTCTCATCTTCACCTTCATTCTTGAAGACCAACTGAAACTGAGAAAGAACTCAGTTTCTCCCTGGTTACTCCCTTTGATAACATGTCTGCAGGATTCTAGCTAGTGTGTATCTTTTCCAACTTCAAATGTCCATCTTCCAAGACAGATCGTATGAAATGGTACCTTAAATGTATATGCTTAGTATTTGAATGGAGAGATGAGTTCTTTGCAAGATGAATGGAACTCTTACTGTCACAGTACAATCTACTGTTCTCCTGCTTCTTTCCCAATTCCTCCATAAACCTCTATAACCAAATCATTTCTTTACTAGCCTCTATAGCAGCAACATACTTTGCCTTTGTTGTTGAAAGTGCAACAACCTTTTGCATTTTTGAAATCCAACTTACTGTTGTTCCACCTATAGTAAAAACATACCCTATGGTGCTCCTCCTGCTATATTTATCACCTGCCATATCTGAATCAACATATCCTTGTAGAACAATGTCTGAACCTCCAAAACATAATGCATGAGTAGCAGTACCTCTTAAATACCTGAGAATCCACTTTACTGCCTCCCAATGTTCTTTACCTATATTGTTCATATACCTGCTCACAACTCCCACTGCATGTGCAATATCTGGTCTTGTACAAACCATCGTATACATCAAGCTTCCAACTGCTGATGAATAAGGGACGTTGTACATGTATTCTATCTCCTCCTGTGTCTTGGGACACATTTCCTTAGTTGATTTTAAATGGTTGGCCAAAGGTGTACTAAATGGTTTTGCATTCTGCATTCTAAACCTCTCCAACACCTTCTCTATTTACTCACCCTGAGACAATGTCAATTTGCAATTTTTCCTGTCTCTTGTTATTCTCATACCAAGGATTTTCTTTGCATCACCCTAATCCTTCATCACAAATGAATTAGCTAATTTCTTCTTGAGCACATTTATATCCTGCATATTAGACCCTGCAACAGGCATGTCATCTACATAAAATAACAAGATAATATAGCTTCCATTTTCTAGCTTTTTAAAATAAACACAGTGATTAGAATGACATCTACTATAACCTTGTTCTATCATAAACGTGTCAAACTTCAAATACCACTGCCTTGGAGATTTCTTTAGGCCATACAAGATCTTCTTCAACCTGCATACCAAATTCTCCTTCCCTTTGACCTCATACCCCTGTGGCTACTACATATAAATATCTTCCTCCAAATCCCCATGGAGAAAAGATGTTTTTACGTCTAACTGTTCAATATGCAAATATTCTACTTCCACAAGACTCAAAATAGTCCTAATTGAAGTCATTTTAACAACAAGAGAAAATATTTCATCAAAATCTATACCTTTCTTTTGCACAAACCCATTTACAACAAGTCTATCCTTGTACCACTTTTCTCCTCCATCTTCTTCCTTCAACTTGTAAACACATTTATTCTACAATGATCTTTTTCCTGCAGGAAGCTGAACCAAGTCCCAAGTCTGGTTATTTACCAAGGAATCCATTTCCTCTTTCATGCCTTGCTCCCACTTCCTTTTGGTGTCTACCTGCATTGCCTCTTCATAACATTCTAGTTCACCAGAATCAATCAACAATAAATAATATAATGAAAGAGATTATCATTCAGGGGGTATACTTAACCTAATAGATATTCTAACCACACTTGTAGGAGTTTGAGGTACCTGTTGTTGTACATTTTGATTTTCTGGTTCCTTTGGAATTTCTTTTCCAGTGATCTCATCAAGCACTACGTATTCTGGTTTTTCTTTTTCCTGTTTCTTTCCTTGCAACTGATCTTTGTACATGAACTTATCATTGAATATGACATATCTACTCCTAAAGATTTTGTTATTTTCATAATCCCATAAGCTATAACCAAAATCATTAACATTGTATCCAATAAATGTACACTTCTTGGATTTTGCCTCAAGCTTTGTTCTATTTTCTTTATCAATATGGATAAATGCTTCACAACAAAAAGTCTTCAAAAAAGAATAGTTTACCTTTTTTTCTGTCCACGCCTCTCCTCTCTCTTTCCCTATACCTTCATCATTTTTCCTTTTTTCTGGTTGGTTAAGTCAGTTTCCCACTACTGAGTTTCTTGGCCATTATTCGTTTTTGAGTCTTCACGCATTTCTTTTTTGTTTTTCTTGAAAGGATGAAATATATGTTGGATTTGGTTCGAATTACTTGTCATCATATTTTACATTGATCCAGCTCACCACAGGTCGACCAAGCCCTTTTATATATGCAGGAAATACCCATGGACAAACACAACCATTCAGAATGGTCATTATCACACTAGGATTGCCGAAATGAACATGGAAAATTTCAACGATAAAGATCCATAAAAAAAATCATATCAATGGTTGTCATCCATTCGGGGTGTAGAATTGCATGGAGTTTAACACCAAGAGTCATCAGAAGTCCTGAACCCCTGAAGTATTTAACATTAATTAATCTCAGGTTAATTAGTGATAAGAATTGGCTAATCACTTCGACAATTTTCCTTCGGGAGATTGGCATACTTTACATCCACTAATTCCCGAAGACCTGAAGCCCCAAACTCCCAGAGACTCGAAGGGAATCTGGATTGTTCATCGATCATGACATGTGGAGATAGACCATCTACTTCGGTGATTTTCACTTCGGTATTTTTTTGAGATTAACATTCATAAACTCTCAAACTCCCGAAGCCCAGATTTTCAAAGAGAATCTGGACTGTTCGTCGGTCATGACATGCGACAGAAGATCATTCACTTCGGGGATTTCCCTCTAGGAGATTTTCAGGTTTCACATTCAAAAGTCCTGAAATCCTGAAGACCCGAAGTCTCGAAGTAAATCTAGACCATCCATCAGAGGATAAACGTGGAAACATATCATTTACTTAGGCAGTTTTCCTCCGGGAGATTTTTCATGCTTCACATTTGAAATTCCCGAAACACAAAATTTCGAAGAGAATTTGGACCGTTCATCCATCAGGACATGTGGCGACAAATCATTTACTTTGGTGATTTTCCTTCGGGAGGTTTCGAAGCACTAACATTTGAAAATCCCAAAGCTCGAAGTGTCAAAAACCTGGAATAAATTAGGACCATACATTGACGGAGACACGTGGAAGCAGATCAACCACTTCAATAGTTTTCCTATGGGAGATCTTCATGCTTAACATTTTGAAAATCCCAAAGTCCCAAAGCCCGGACTCCCGAAGTAAGCACAGACCATTGATCTCAAATCAACTGAACCATTGATCCTTGAAACAGGTGAATGTCACCTAGGTCTCAGATTGTGATCAGATCGACGACTATAGTTCATTGGGGGGACGCAAACTACCAGGACGTTAATTTTCCAGGGTGGTCCTGCAATTCAAACCATGGTTTTGTTGGGAGGGTATGTGTTAGTTTGTGGGGGATTGTGGGCCTAAAGGTGGTGTGGAACCAAACCACCCGCAACGACTTCCGCAATCACGTGATTATATGACACCGTGTCACATCCACATTGCCTCCACTCATCCCACTCACTACTTTCGCCCCTCTAACCGCACACCATCTGTCTTCCACACACATCTATCGCCTCCACCTCCCCTCCACTTCATCTACATCTGCATCGTCCACCTTCACGCGTCATTTTTTCCTATTGGACACCCACCTCCATGTCTTCCTTTTCATGATTAGCTCATCACAGAGAAAGCAAGAAGAAGGGCCAATTACAAGAGAGATAGAGTACGACAGAGAGTTAGGTCTCAGTCATAGGCCAACGCAAATTAGTTCCAGAACACTTCAACAAGCTCTTCTCATGAAACCATGTTATCTCTAGTACCCTCCAACAACTCGCATACATGCCATCGTTCAACACAGAGCTTTTCTCTGTCACTCCGGGGCCTTTTTTCAGTCAACTCAGTTCCTCCAACACATGCATCAGTTCTGTCGCAGAGACAATATTATTTTTTATTTGATTAAGTACTACATTTTCCTAGATTAGATGCAAGAGAGGCCTTCTGTGTGTGATAAGAACCACTCTTTCTGATTAAGTCCAGTATCTTAGTGAAGTTTATTATTTTATTTACAAATAGTTCTCTAAATTGAGGGCTCAGTCCCCTATGGACATGAGCCTCTGTAACTCTTTTAAATAGTTAGTTTTTGGATATTACAAAGGTCCGATTTTTTGAGGAACAAATAGTAATACAATAGATTGGTTGGACCCATTTTATGCATGGATTAAATCTCTCTACCTGGTGAACATACTCTTGATGACAATGTTTCGTTCAACTCCTCATGTGTTTTCATTCTTATCTTGAATACAGTTTTTGATTTGTGCAAAGTACATATCATTTCCTTTCAACTATTGTATGACTTATTTTTACTGATATGCAACCTGTCAAACAGTTAATTCTTTGGTGAATATTTTTTTTTCTGCAACCTGTGGGAGTTATTGTGTTTTGATACATGTCTGATGTCTTGAAATGATATTTTAAGTATTGAACTTCTTACAACAGATTATTCATTGAGTAGATTGTTGTTTCCCTCTGTTTTCTATTATTTCACTGGTCTGTCATTAGTGTGCCATCAACCAAGGATGGCCCTCATCCACCTCATTCTTCCAACCCAACCTTGCCTTTGTCTTGATAGAATAACCCTCTGAAAAACCAACAAAAAGTTAAAAGAAACAATTATTCTAAACTGATAGGTGGCCTAGCTTTTCCCTTTAGCAGTCAAGTGCATACCTTAGGACCAACACTTGGAAAGCTTCTCTTAATGCTTTTCGAGCACAGAAACAAAATTCTAAAGAATCACAAGTAATCACTTACCCTCTTAAGGTACAATAGACTAATTCGGTCTTAGTGGGCGTTAATCATCATCATCATCATCATCATCATCATCATCATATAAGACCTTTCTAATTAACAAATTATGTCAATTAAAAATGGTATAATATACATGTAATTTTAAGGG
>ML806051.1:99288-114673 GCA_009831015.1 Picea engelmannii
AATAAATTTTATGTTTCCCCCAAAGTCTTTGAGTTTGAGGGTATCCAAGCCACTCATCATTGTGTTGATATGTTCATGCGCTAAAAATAGTGATTAAAATGTAAAAAAGAAAAGAAGAGAAGATTTACAAAAAAGGATATTTGCCTTTTTTCTATATTCGATTAATCTTAAATATAAAATATAAAATGATCAAGGCTAGCCATGTCAATAGATCAACAACTTTGTTTAAAAGTATTACTAGATACTACTAGAAACTACTTAATGCTCAGTATTTAATGGTTGACTATGCCAACCTCCTTCTTTAAGGCTCTCTTGAACACATCAATTCCTTCATGTTTAAATAAAATTGTCCCATTTTTTTTCTATAGATTTGGGAAGTTGGTGGTAAGAGTGTATGTTGGTATCCATGTAGCCTTAGTAGGGAGTTATCCCTTGTGACCTACACAGTAGCTGGTGGATTCCTTGGTGCATGGGGTTCAAGAGAAAACATCCTAGAGCACGTCTTCTTCCAATGGTGATTGTAAATCTATAATGTTGTGTTGTGGATGCATGATCTAAATGTCTTCTTCTGGCTAAGATGGATCATACAACTTTAGTTGATTGACATTTATTACATTATGTATTCCTAACAATATATGTAAGTCTAGCTTGTAGGAATTGTCACTAATTTGTTGTGGGATTGCGTATAGACCATAGTTGATTAGCTTCAATATATGGTGTTGATTATATTAAAATGTTGTCAGCCCAACCCAACTCAACCAAACTATCCTCCAATATGTCATACAATTTATATAATCATTTTCTATTTTTTCTTTAACGGATCATTATCTCTTAAAAATAAGATATCATTAATATGACCATTAAAATATAAATATCAATATCCATATCAATATCAATGGTATTGGATATGACTATGTTGAAATATCTTATCTTTTTCCAAATTAAAGAAACAATCTTTATGAGAATATAAATATACTTTAGAGTAACTCAACCCAACTATCCTCCAAATGGTTGTTAGATCCATTGTTAAGCAAGAAGGAATGATAGAAAATAGTCTCAATAGACTTGTGGGAGTATATGATAGATTTCATGGTATTGCAAACAAAATCAAGATTAGGAGGTTATCCTTTAATTCTTGGAAGACCTTGGCTAGCAACCGTTGATGCCTATATAGGATGTAGAGTTGGTGACATGACCATTTCTTTTGGACAATCCCATAAAAAGTTGACATCGTATCCTCCACTTAGGCCATTCCTATAAGCTACATAACCAATATGGACCGAGGATGAGTAAAATGACACATGCTATGAGGATCAGGCCCAAGTTGTTCCTATCATTGATAAATCCTTGACTTTAAAAGACATGCATATAGAAATTATGATCTCAAATTTCATGCAGAACCTATACCCACCAGAGTTTCAAATTGAAGGAGTAAACCAAATTTTTGATGTTGACAATAGAAACAATACAAACCTCATGGAAGCCAATTCAATCAACCTTATATGCTTAATAGATGTTATGACTACATCAGTATCCATTTCATCAACCATGGTAATAGAAGTTTTCCCTATTAAAACTCTGAATATTAATAACTAGCTAAGCCCTCTATATAGACAAAGTTGATGAATATACTACAAGAGAACATCACAACCTTTACATGGGAATATAAAGATATGATAGGTATTAACCCAACTATTTGTAAACATCATATCTATATCAATGTGTTGATCTAACAACAACCTCACAAACTATTATGGACTCCAACATCCGATGGAGGGAAAATAGCATGGGGCCCCTACTTTTATTTTGGATTTTTGGACCTTCATCAAATTTATTATACATTGTCTTCCTTTACTTTGAATTTTTTCTTATGGACTTGGTCGAAAACTTGCTTTTATTTTTCTCCCAATCTCTAAACAAGTTGGTTTTGCCCCTTTGAAATTCTTCCAAAAACAACTTGTACAAAACCTTCGTTTTCACATCTTCCAAAAATTTGCTTCTTTGCACCATATAAACATTCTCTGGCCATGAATTAGTGCGTATTTCACCTAAAATTGCTTTTTCTATGACACAATATGTATCACACCTCAACCCTTCTTAGTTGTGATATATTTGATTGCTATGGATTTGTCTCTATAGTGACAAAGGGGAATTGTAAAGAAAATTCCTTCCATCCACCTTGTCATTGCATCCTTCAAAATTCTATTCCTTGAGATGTATTACATGGGACACACAACTTCCCACTTGTGTGACACATTGCACAGACCCAAAGATCCCCCCCCCCCACAATGTTTCTCAATGAAAAGGTTTACGCATACGATGTATCACATGGACTAAAAATTTGCACTTGTAGGCCATATCGGTCGAAAAACCACTTTTGATGCGACACATCACATGAGATGAAGTTTTTCTCCTTTGTGGTGTATTGCACCAAAATATTTTTCATGTGATATGTCACACTGCACCAAAGTTTCTATCTCTACGACAAACCTTTTATCGCACCGCACCAAATTTTATTTTTGTGTGATATATTGACATGGCCATTGATGTGCTGGGTTTTCAAATTTTCTAAAAAGGTAAATGAGTTTTTTAAGTCTATATAACGACCCGTTCACTCGTTTTTCAACACCATTCTCACTTGAACACATGTCTTGAGCTCGGAGACCGACTAAGCACACGCTTAATGCATTGACATCCTTGTAGATATTTGCATTGAGAGAACCACTAATGACCAACCAACATCTACTAGGTACGCACTCGTGCTAAGAGTTTAGGCATTTTCCTTGGTTTGCGTTAGTTTTAATGAATTTTTATTTAAAAAAATGAATCTACCATGGAGAATAGAGATTTTATACTCATCTACCAAATATCTTCCATAGATTGACCATAAGACTTTCTCCTCACCACCAAAATGACTCCTATCCACTAACTGAATTTTTCATTCACTCCCTCGGTCGAAATGACTTCGATTCCCATGCTCACCACTTGTACCTATCTATTATCCAAATTCCATCACAAGGTCCATTGCTTTTGTTGAATTGGGATTATTGTATCACATCGCATGACCTAGAGATGGAATTTGATAGTTAAATTTTGCATCATGAAGCAATCTAACCATCAAATATGACCAACACTCTAGCATACCCATCCTCAAAGAGGTTTGAAATATAATTGATTATAAACATCAAATTTAATTAGTGGCATTGATTTGAAATCCCAAACCTGGTCGCACCTTCCTCGCTTTGTTCAAGTTTCAAAGAGATCATCAGGGGTGCCATCCATAAAACATAACGAATGCCCCTCCCACTCTTATAAAAAAATAGTAACCTTCCATGGGTAAAATATATTGCATAGACGAGGAGAAGAGATTTTATTTCAAAATGAGGGATTCCTAAAATCATGAATCTTTTTCAATGTTCAAACGGTTGACATAGCGATCTTATCAGATACAAAACCTTATGATCTATGTTTTTCCAAGGGAACTCACACAATATGTTTAATGTGATTATTTTTCTTCCCTCCTATTATCATTCTCTTTTCAAATGTCATGTAATGTCCCCTTCCTCTTGATCATGACGAAGGATGACTTAGTAGCCTATATGACTCTTGTAGGCTATAGTCAATACAAAAAGGGAGTCACAAGGATTTATTTATTTTCACTAGGTTAGAGTATGTTATATTTATAAAAGTGACATTAGGTGAAAAAGTAAATTATTAATCACTTAAACATTAAAAAGTATTTTTTAATCTTAAGTGAAAATTAAAGGGAAAATAAGGGTCATATTTGATTTGGTCTTAAAGGGGAAAGATCTAGAAGGATCGAAAGAAGAATAAAAGGAGGGGTAGCATTTCACTTTGGCATTATAATTTGATCTCTTGTTTGAGTTCTCTTGAGCCAATTTTTTGTTAGGGTTTTGATCCGTATTTTTTTCAGAACGAAACGAGACAAAAACAAAAATATATAAGAGAACAAAGTAATACAGTGAAACCCGACTTGTATTAATGAATAAGAAAGAAAAACAATGTAGAATAGAAACTCATAGAATGGGGTAGCTTATCTCTAAGAAGAAAGAGATGTTAGTTATGCTTCATTCAGAACAAGATTTACATCACACTCCATTGCATGCTTAAAAGGCCTCCTTCACCTCAATTATATATGAGAGAGTGAGGGGAGAACAATTCCCATGATGCACATGAGATAAATTGGACTAAGTTTATAAAATTCCATAGGAATGTAAAACACTAGGATTTCCTGGGCAGTTGCCCATCCCAGTACTACTCTAGCCTGGGTTTTCTTAACTGCGAAGTTCTAATGGGATCTAGTACATTAGCGCTATGTTGTAGGCATGTACACAAGATTGTTAGGGTATCATTACATGATGTTTATAATTAAAAAATGAAGATGGTATTACATTCCATTCCCCATCAAAAGGGTGAATATCATGGTTTATCAAAACCATTGGCTCAAAATGTTGATTCAGTGGAAAAGGTGGTTGGCCACCGAGATCCACTTGGATTATTCATCCCCCCTTAAGAAGCAATGGTCCCCATTGCATCAAGTTTCCTCAGGAGATGGTGAAAATTTTACTGAATCTGAACCTTGGTGAGTCACTTGCCTTGTTGAAGTATATTTCATGCTTTTACTTTGACTATGGAAGGATGTCATGAACTTGTTGGAGGTGTTGGATCCATTCAATAGATTTGGCTACATGATCTGCCTTGTTATGAGTGTGGGAGGAATCTGTCGGTGATTGTGCAACAAGAAGAGATATATTAATGGGGGATAACAGTTGAAACCCCAAGCACACATGATATGGGTCGTGGCTAATAGAGCTATGTTGAACATGTGGAAGACTCTCATTCTCTTTGTGCTCCTCTACAATCTCATTGACATGCTTTTACTTCATAGAAACGTCCTTGGCCAAGGTTGTAGTGGTCGAAGTGACTGGATCATGAAGAGGGAAAACTTTGTGGTCTGATAGATTACTTTGTGGCATTGTTTTTATGAGATCAATGAAGTGGCAGTAGTTAGAGCTACCTCTGGTACCTTGTATATTTGACCTCCCAGAGTAACAATGACACTGCAGGGATGCGACTCATATATAGCATGACATTTCCACATATATGGTTGTCCTAAAATAAAATCACAGACTTCAAGTGGGGAAACATCACACACTACCTCTTCCTTGAATGGATTGATGCCATAGGACAAGCAAAACTATTGGCTAACACAAATGTCTTGTCCTCGACTCAACCATCTGATGGTGTATGGTTGAGGGTGTGGAATCGTTGGCATCCTCAATCTCTTGACAACCATGAAATGTAGTGGAGTCCCATTTACCCACATTTGCGAGTGGAAGAGGCACTCCTCATCCTCAAGATGTAAAATTTCAGACCCCAACCCAATTTCAGTCTTGTTGATTTTTAAACCAATGTTTAATGCCCAAACCCAGATTTATGAAAGCCAATTAAACTCAACATAAAACAAATTTACAGAACTAAAACATGAGGATTATGAACATTGTTTTAATGCAAAAATAAAATATATCAACAACACATAAAAAATCAGAAAATGACACAATGATTTTTGGTCTAACAACGACCTTGGAAAAACCCACAAGGGGAAAATCGGTTGTTGATGATTAAAAACGAAAATTTAGTTTCACCCACAAAGTGTTGCTAAATCCTATTATTATAAAACTAAATAATACTAGTAGGTGGGACTCCCTTCAACTATTGAAGATCATATCTTCTCATTTTTGATGTTGTGATGATGTGCGACATGGTTTAAGTTGGTTTATGAGATATTGTTGTTGTTTGTATAAGTTGAGCTTTTGAAATGTAGATTCATCATGTTACTACAACACATGATATTCATTAATGTTATTGCTAAGTGTTCTTATCGCACCTACACAACAAACATGTTAGTGAAATTCTGTGAAGGGCAGTTTTGAGAAAGACAAAGATACTATAACAAATGAAAAGTAAAAGAGGATCTAAATCTGTGATTTTATTACACCACATACAAACAAGTGGAAGGAAATAGCGAGCAATGCAATATTTGAAAAGGTGAAGGACTTTATAACTATCTTATATACTAGACTATATGCTTGAAAGACTTAATGGTTATGGTAAATCATAGCTAGCATTTTAATGGACATACGATTAAATTGAGTTATGTGGTCGATATACATATGGTATCTTGGATAATGGGATGTTGGTGGCTCATTTGACAAAGTAATAGATGTTGATGGTTATGTGATTTTGTTTGATTTATATGATGTGAAATGGGATATGGTGATCACGCTACTGGATTTTAGTGTGGCGATGGTTTCGATACATGTTTGATTAATCATGTTAATGGAGAATTTGTTGGAATGCACTATTGAGTTAATGAGATATGGGTGGAGGCGACGTGCATTTACTACACATCACCTTTAACCTTCCTATTGTCCGCCACCCTATTCGGGCTATTGTTCGATCTTTCTGTTGTGGTTATGCTCTGAATTTTTAGCAGGGAAGGAACCGCTTGGCCAACTTTCATTTTAAGGAATTCGATTACAGGTATGTCCTTTTTTTGGCCATTCATGACTCTGCTCTCATTATGAAATGATTACTAGCTCATGTGTATGGGTTTGTGTTTTCCTAAGTGTTGCAACTGTGTGAAATTTTGGTTCTTGAATGAAGAGTGGATGGTTCTTCCTGTAATAATTTTTAGTTCGTAGAGGTTATTGGTATTCTTGGGTGATAGCTCTATGTTACCATTGCTAGTTTAGTTAGAGGGGTTTTTTTTAAGTCTTGGGTGGATAGCTATCTTCACGCACTGTCATTAAATCTAGTATCAGGCTTTCATGGGTTTAATGGTCGAAGGTATTCTGGGTCACTATGTGTGTTTACTTCATCATTTTCCACCACTAAAGGTCACACAGTGAGTGTTCTGTTCTTAACTCTACCCTATCCTCACCTTTTGTTTTGGCCCCCTTCCATGGATTGTTACCTGTCTACAAATGAGTCATCTCTCTCTCTCTCTCTCTCTCTCTGTGCACACCCTTGGCCTCGAAAGTTCCACCATTACGAGGAGTTGGCTCCGTTCCCCTAGTAATGGATATTGGCCAAACCCTTAACCCTCCAGTCTGGAGTTTTATAGAGGAGTTTGTCATGCTTTTCAAGTTGTTATTGGTTATTGTGGATTGAATGAATGATCGTTTACCTTGGATACAGACTCACCTAGTTGGTCGTATAGCAGTCATGTTGGTTTGGCATTTGGGTACTACTTCTGTGATAATAAGGATAAAACCTTCGTTTCCAATTGCACTTTCAAAAGATACAGTCAGACCCCTTATGTTAATAGCTTAGTATTGCTAATGGAAAGGGCCTCTGCCCCGATTCGATTGGATGCATAGGTATGCATAGATACCACAACTTGTTTGGTTGATTGATTTTCTACAACAATGGCGAATTGTGTGGTTGATATACAGTCACTGGTATTTTCACTAACAATTATTCGGATGATAGATGGCATTGGTTACAAATGCTTGATGTTGCACACACATGTCACGTTGTGTGTATGGTGTTTTGCAAAATGAAAGTTTGAGCATGGTAACTTTGGTTTTCTTGGGGCTGAATGATTATTGAACTAGATACTATAGAAAGTATATCTACTGTATCCTTGTGCTTGTTGGTTGTATATCCTTGAGTGTTCACAACATAGTCGATCATGGTGTGACTAAATTGAAACAATATTATGTTAAATTGATGGCTCAGCCAATATGTTGAGTTATTACCGTGACTGTGTGTTTGTTGTGTTAAGTGGAAATGTTGCATCGTGGGGTTTTGTTAGCTGCACACTGTGTGTGGTATGGATAGCTTGGTTTTCACACTCAGGGATACCCATAGAGTTTTAAGCATGTTTATTGATTGCAACCGACCACTGGTTAAAGCAGGCATGTTGTTGGTGACATTCATGTTGGATGGGTGGTCCAACTTTTAAGTCACATTGAATTGTTTTTTTTTTATAGTGGCAGACCTACATTGTCTGGGAAAAGTACCCAGTGCATAGCTTGTGTCTAAATGGTGACTGTGGGTTGTATGATTAATTATCATTTCGGGCGTGGAAATCCGGTCTTGATTATTTCAGTTACTGCCTATACATGTTTAACGAATATCATTGCATTTAAATGATAAGCCCGATTGTAGTGATAGTGATTTCATTGTTAATTTGAAAACATGACCTTTGAAGTATTATTGTGATTGAAGAAATGCATGGGAAGTGCTTGATTTTGATAGTTACAGATTGGAAATGGGTATTGTGAATGAATTTTATAAAATACAAAGTATGTGAATGAAGGGAACATAACCTCTTACAAATTGTGTGGAATACATATTGTCTTGTGATGGCACTGTGGGATATTTGATTAATGAACAATGAACTAGTTAAATGCATAGGAACTATTACTTGGTCAAACGATTGTTGGTGGATGCATCTCCTTTCACAGAATGGGTATGGATCACTTAATTAATTTCATGAACAATAATCATTCTTCTTCCCTTCCATTATTTCACTTTTCGCTAATTACAAACCCTGTCACCTCCCATATTTATTTTTTCACTCCCTGTTCTGAGATTGATTACGGTCAAGAGATTTCTATGTTAAACTAGATGGAAGTGGAAGTGTCTTGTGTGGATTGCACTGAGGTCTTATTGGTTTCTTTACAGTTGATTGTTGTTGTCATTGAGAAGTGACCATGTTTTCCCCCTTCATTATATCATATTTTCGCTCAATACAACCCCCTCACATATCCTAGAACCCTTTTTCACCCCCTTGCTCATTGATTAACACTAAAACAATTTGTATGAATTGGATTGCATGAGTTTGATACATTTTGAGCCAAATCAATTTCATATTTTTAAGAGTTGTCATGTATGGTTATTTTAAATACTATTTGCTAATCGATCATGCATGCAGGATGAGTTTTTTCATTCGAGGAAGCCATGGCCGAGGAAACAGAGGTAGAAGTAACTGGAACCGAGGCCCAAGAAAGCCCAGGTTCTCCATACATTTTGACGTTGATTCAGAAGATCTTGGCCAATTGTTTAATGCCAGATTATTTAATTGGATTGGGCAGGGAATAGTCCAACCTATGCCTGAAAGGCCTCCTTTCCAAGCCCCGCAAGCCCCCATTATCTTTGTACCTCCTCTTGTCTCCTTACAACCTGAGGTCCCTGAAAATGATGGATGGCATGAGATTGTCCACCCGACAGTCTCCCAACATTGTGGCTGAACTTGTCTTTGCCTTCTCCTCCGCTTTTAAACCCCATTGTCCAAGCTTCCCCTAACCACTCGCCAGTGCAATCCTCCCATGATAGCAAGAGATTGAAGACTGAAGCCCACCCACCATGCACTTGAGAAAGGAAAAGCCACTACTGCCCCTTCCTCACCCTCCAACGAATCTGACAAATCAGTGTCTTCCCGCATTCATTTGAGGGACGATTGTTCCCACATTATCAACGAGATTAAGCCTAAGGGCTCTGCACAACCAAAGGCAAATTCAGGAAAATCAAGAGGTGACAACAACAATCAAGGAAGGGCTTCTTGATAGACTGGGAAATATGGATTTTGAGTTTTATGTTATCTATTGTTTTATGACAGTTAACTTCATGGATCTTTGGAAAACATGTTTATTTTGGATATATGAGTATTGTTTTTGAAATAATTTCAAATTTCATGAGTTTAAATTACCAAAAGTAAATATGTTGATGGGAGGCACAAGGAGGTGTCTTTTTCTTAACTAATGGTTATGTTATGATTGTTATGAACTAAAGGGAGTCACAAGGGGTCCCACCTACTAGTTATTATTTAATTATGACCCTTAATTATAATTATTACTCTTCCCTCTAACTAAAGTTAGTTAAGTCTTAGACTTCTTCACTGCGCTAGGGTTATAACCTTGAACCCAACCGCCTGTCTTGCTACTGCTGCGCTAATGGAAACCAAGGGAGGGGGGCTCTCGGTCCCCTCCTATAGCACTGTTATGATCAAGGAGAATTACCCCCACCACTTCAAATGATCGACCTTTGAACTTTCAGAAGAAATGCGACAGATAATATTGGAGGAAGAAATGACAAAGGAGAAGCTGATGGAAATCGATCCAGAAACTAGTCATCAGAAAATGACTTGCACCTAGGAACCCGGTCAATGCATTCCATAAGCCCTGATCACCCCCAAATATATCATCATCTTTCTGAGAATAGAATATCATAAACATTATATGAGATATTTCTCTCTCATAGGAAAAATCTTGAGGATATGGCCCTCAGAAAAAGACCTGGTCAAATGGATTCAGCATTGGTGGAAGCCTAAGAGTCACTATGACCTCCAACTTGTATCAAAAGGCTTCTTCACAATAATACTGCACAACCTGGAGGACATAAATTGAATCTTTGAAGGAGGGCCATATTTCTACAACTCGACAGGCCTCTTTCTCCACTTCTGGACGGAGAGATTCAACCCAGAAAATGAAGACTACAACCACACCCCAGTCTGGCTACGACTATACTCACTCCCATAGGAATTTTGGCTTGAAGAGATCCTGGTAGGAATTGGAAACACCATCATAATCTACATCAAAGCCTCAGAGGCAATGACACAACGAAGGTACACTGATTATGCCCACATTTGTGTTTTTTTGAATATCTCCAAACCCCTCCCTAGAGCCAGTACCCTAGATTACCAAGATGAATAATGGTCCCAAAACCTTGATTATGAGTACATCCCCTTTCTCTGTTGCAAATTCCATGAACATGGGCATATCTTATGTGAATGTCCCTTAAATAACCCTACCAAACCTTCTTTGGAAGATCCTGACAAATCCAAGGATGGTTTCACCCAAATCAAGGGTCGAAGAAGACACCCAGCCAAAAAATCCCCACCTCAGACCCCCCCTGGACCCTCTACCAAAAATTCCTTTGAAGCACTTCAAACCACTTCGGATATGCCCTCCTCTTCTACCAATCCTATGAAAACCCCAGTGACTGGAAAAAACCCCGCCATTCCTGACCACACTGCCCCAACTCCCTTGTAGCCCGCTGTCTCCGAGACCTCTCTCCCTGAAAAACTGGGATTCGATATAGGCAATCCAGATCTGGACCTGGAGGATCAAGAGCTAGCAGGTATAGACATGGCACATATCGAACAATCTTACCACAAGTAGCAATTATACACCATACCACTGGATCAGTTGCGCAAAGTACACAAAGTTTTCCTCAATTCCTCGGAAGGAGGATCAACGCACGCCAATTTGAACCTAGGAATCCAAAAAGGCACCTCGAAGGAACAACGAAAACCTACAAAAGATGAGAAAAAGGGAGGTCGAAAACCAAAACACCAACTCATTCAAGATGTTGGCAACTTTCT
This sequence comes from Picea engelmannii, assembly GCA_009831015.1. Classification (NCBI taxonomy): domain Eukaryota; kingdom Viridiplantae; phylum Streptophyta; class Pinopsida; order Pinales; family Pinaceae; genus Picea; species Picea engelmannii. The sequence goes on from ML806051.1 coordinate 110,702, forward strand.
CGTCATATCAGGACAAATTCATCTGATCTCGGACAAATTCCCTCCCCTCCAACCCCCATTGTCCTCATGAAGATAATATCCTAGAATATAAGGGGTCTTAATTCCAAGAGAAAACAAGGTTTTCTCAAAGAGAGAATCAGGAAGGATCAACCAGACATATTTCTCCTACAGGAAACAAAGTGTGCCAGAGGGACAACAGGTGGCTTAGCGATGCTCTGGAATCCAAAAATAGTTCTACTGAATGATTTCTTCACCTCCAAATGGACCATCATAGCCTCCTTTCACCTCATTGGCTCAAACAAATAGGGCTACATCACAAACATTTATGAACCTCCTCGACTAGGAGACAAGGAAGCCTTCCTTCACCACCTGGATTGGATAGTCAACCACAGTAGATCCCAACGTTGGATCCTCGGTGGAAACTTTAACATGATCACAGGTCTGGAGGAAAAAAAGGGAGGCACTCACACCTTGGGTATTAATAGTGATCTTTTCACCCACACCATCGGCCTACTAAAACTTATTGATGCTTGTTGCACCTCTTTCGTCACCTTGGTGAATAAATAAGAGGTGCTTGCAAGCTCAGTTGGGTTTGCTGAGAAGGACAGCTGTAGAGAAAAGAGTTAGGGAAAGAAAACAAAAACTATAATTAGGAATTAAACTAATAGATGCAATAAAAATTAAAATCATGAGCATAGGGACATAGAAACACAAAGAACCAAAAGACCCATGTCACCAATGTTTGAGGCTGACCTATTGATGAAAACAAAGCACCAAGAAGAAAGGGGACTATGAGTCCCTTCTTCCTCCAAGAGAAGGCCCTTGGACCCTCACTAGCTAGCTCTTCTTACAACAAAGAAAATGGAAAATGGTGATAAAAGAACTCTTTACAAATCCACTCAATGGTGAGGTGGATTGTCCACTGTAATGGTGCCAATATGCTTGTGTCAAGGATGGAGTCCTCAAAACAATAGAGGCAGCATAACATTACTTAGAATTCCTTGAAAAAATGAGGTGCATTCATGGCTTTTTATAGCATTGCTTTGGGTTATTGTTTAACGGCTTTGTAGTGTGAAAATAGGCCATTTAGGGCATTCTTAGGTCTTTGACCAGCCCACAATTCGGATACAGTCCGGATTTGGAGGTCAAATCAGCTTGGTAGCTGAACCATAAGTGGTTGGAAGGCCGACCACTTCCATAAATGCACCGTTTAACAGGTGCACAACTTTTTTTGCTAACAGTCATGCATCGTGCACCTATGCGCGATTTGTACATTCTTGTTCCACGCATGCGCGCACACACCCAATGTCTGCAAATCGCTCTTCAATTTTTCACTACTTTGTATAGTTTTTGACCCTTTTTGAATGCTGTGGTATTAATTCAGGTCCATGAATGAATTCATCACTATTTGACGATGTTGAGTTCTTGTAACCATGTGTGGACGAAATTTCAGTGATAACAGATGCCCCTTGATGGATGAGGTTAGGAGCATATGTATAGCCTAAATCCATCAATGTTTCTTCTACTGAGAATGTTGTTGTAAGATAGAGAAATAGTGGGATCATTCAGAGCGATCCGTTGGAGAAAAAAGGAACCTGTAGGACCCGACCTTCCATGAGGTGTATAAAATAGAAAACTGTGTACAAACGAGGTGGGCATGCCCCATGCTCATGTCATGTAACTCTGAAAAAAGATGACTGAAGTGTTGGTGTAGACAACTGCAGTGCCCTCGGGGGTGGTCGTGATAAAGGAAGAAGACAATTCTACAAATGAACATGCTCTGAATATTAGGCATTGATCGCGGTAATAAGTAGCAACGATGATGTGGGCATTGATATCCCTGCCAAGTTCAGAGGTCTTCGAAAAATAAAAGAACTAAGGGGCAGTAGTCGCAAAGTAAGACCCGCCATAACATGAGAAAGTTTTGGCGTCGAATGTTATGGGGGTCAATGATAGCAGGGAGCAATGGTGTTTCACCCTGTGTCGTCTGAGATCTCTAATGGATAATGAGAATCAAGATACTGTCACCCTTCGCGAAAATTGTGCTGATGTCGACAAAAGGGGAACGCGACTCCCAGAAGCAAAGGGCTTCGTGAAATATATTGAGATGAGGAAGTGGAAGAGGTACATGGATGAATTCAAGATGTGGGAAGACTCAAGACTGCCCTTGGTTGGAGGGTGTATGAGATAAAAAGTGGCTGCAACCATGAAACGAGGTCGAGTGTCAGGGGGATGACAAGATCAGTGATAAGTTGTGCTAGAGGTGGAACAAGGTGAACAAATTTAGAGGGTAGAGGTAAGTGACCTGTGAGGTACTCTGAAGATATGGACGATGTCGGGCAAGGGAAGATGATAAGTAGTGCTCCAACTAAGGGTGACATGGGTTGCGGTTGGCCAAAAAGAGGGAAGCAGGTCGCCAAAGGTGACGACAAAAAAAAGGGTAATGTAACGACTAAAAAATAAAGGCATTTGTACAATAAATAACGAATAATTTGGGATAAGTGTACAAATATAGAAACGGGTGCCCCAATGTCATATGGTTGGCCCAGGTAGGGCATAATTTTCTCGGAGAAGTGATGGAGGGTGGGGGCCCCATTGGTGAGTTTCTGTATGAGGTAGGTGAAATGAAGGTAGGTTTGCATATGGGAAAACTGATTGTGGATGAAATGGAGGGTTCATGATACTGCGGAGGTGCAGTAAAAAAATAGAACCGTGAAGAGATAATCTGGGAGTCCGTGTGGGAAAGCTAGCAAAATGAGGAGAAGGAGTATGTGGTTGATTCGTGACATGATGAAAAACTATCAAGACTCCCATCCCTAAAGGGTTTTGAAAAACAACATGAGTGTCAGAAGTGCCGCAAGGTGCTATGAATGGGACAACTCATGTGGGGAAGAATGCTACCGGGTGACAGTACCGAAGATGCAAATGGAGGTGTGGGTACTGCAGAGCCGAGAATGGGGATCCTAGAGGAAAATATCAGAGGGTGTGATTGGAAATGTAAGCGTGATACAGAGGGAAAGACTACATGCCAGTGCAAAGTATATACCTGAAGGGGTTGTGCTGATGTATGATGATCAAGTATGTGCACATATGAAAACCAAATACCCAACGTGAAAAATATCTAAAGAGAATCGAACATACGAATAATTATTTGATAATTTTGACATGAGCATGTGTACCTGAGTGTGTTATGAAAAGATGCACTGCCAGGGAACAGTGAAAATGATCACCCGATGAAAATGGATGTGTAAGTGGCCAAAAATGGTTCAGAAAACGAAGCTTATGGACTCCGGTACAAAAAGAAAATGAAAGTGGGGAAAAGGGATTAGATATGGACAGTGGGCCCATAATGCCATCCCAAGTGCACCGATACTATAGGTAGGTTCTCATTCTAACTTTCCAGAAAGTAAAGTTTGTTCCATTGAACAGAGGGGCCTTATTGGTTGAATTCCCTTCATGGCTTGACATGTTTAAGCTCTAGGATCTACTCTTAGATAAAAGGGGCCGGCTCTGATACCAATTGTTGGAGAACTGAGAGGGGGGGGGTGAATCAGCTATTACTGAGCTTAAACAATTATGCTTCTTTTTAAAACTTTTTGCAGAAACACTGAATGATGATCACAATAATGCAGAGAAATAAACACAGGCACATTCAGCATTAGTCACATATATGAGAAACACAGAGATAGATATTTTTCCGAGGAAACCCATGCAGGGTAAAAACCTTTTTTTTCTTTTATATGATAAGTAATGGTTAAATTCTTTACAGTATCATACATATGAGCACCAACTCATAATGAGGCTACAACCTCAGCTTTGCAAGCTGCACCTTGCTGAGAGCACCAACTCTCTGTTTTCTCTAGCACCAACTAGAAGGAAGCACCGACTCCCTGGTTTCTCTAGCACCAACTAGAAGGAAGCACCAAATCCCTGTGTTCAAGCACCCACTTGAACCTCTGAGGACAACAGTCC
>ML806052.1:0-21725 GCA_009831015.1 Picea engelmannii
CCCCCCCCCCCCCCCAGTTGCACCACGAAAAAGAACTTTTGATTTCTCTGCTACAAGGGAAATCCCCAATCTCCAAAAGACTCAAGGACAATCGAGTCTGGGGAAGTCTTTCAGGGGACTACTCAGTAGCAACAGGCTACAAAACCCTCTCTATAGTGCCCTAGATTTCTGGAAACCCGGCTTTATGGAAAGAGATTTGGAAAATCAAAAGCTTACCTAAAGTGGACTTCTTCATCTGGACCTTATCTCATAAAATTATCTTGATGGGTGATAACCTCTTGAGAAAAGGTTGGGAAGGCCCTTCGAGATGTCCTCTTTGCTTCTCCCATGAAGAATCAGCTAAACATTTTCTCCTTAACTTCCCCTTTGCAAAAGAAGTTTGGAACTTAGCCCTGTCTGGTTGGGACTCGCTTGTCCAAATCCCACTAGATATCCCCTCTCTGCTAAGTAACTAGGCCCCCCTATGTCCCTTCTCGCTCAATTCCAAAGATCATCTTAAGTGTTGTTAGCTGACCCTCCCTAAATTCATTTTATGGAAAATATGGCTAGAAAGAAACACTTGTATTTTCAGAAACCAGTCCTCCACCCCCACCCATGTTTATTTCAAATCCAAAGCTCTCCTAGGAGACTGTCTCTCCTTCCTTTGGTCAGCCTCCAATAATCGTCTTCTCTCCCCCCTTGAAGAAGCTTGGATTCACAGCCTCGCTCCAAATCTAAAACCCCTTCCCCCCACCTCCAAGCATCTATATGAACCCTGGGAACTGTGTAAGGAGCAAGCAGAGTTCAGAGACTAGCGGCGTGCTCAACACAAACACATCCTTTTATTTTATGGAGCTTCAAAGGAAAACCCAGGGGAGGCAGGAGGGGGAGGGGTGCTCTATGGCCCCAACGAAATCCTAGAACTAGTCTTTTCTTGGGGATTAGGGGAAGACACCAATAAAATTGCAGAAGTTCTGAGTCTCTGGCAAGGCCTCATCCAAGCCCAGGAGCTAGGCATCAATGAAATCTTGGTGACAGGATATTCTTGGCTCCTAATCCAAGCCTTGGTCACTAAATCATTACCAAATCAAATGAAAATTCAACAAATTCTCAAGAAAATTTAGCGACTCTCTAAATCCTTCCGGAAGATTGATTTTTTCCATGTTCTTAGACATTTAAATGGAGAAGCGGACCAAGCAGCTAAATCCGCCACTCCCTTTAGAAAGGGACTCCTCTCACTCAATGGGACCTTGTCCCTCGCTCCAATTACTTAATGGTATGAGGTGGGTGGCTCACAGGTGGTCTCATGCCAGGAGGCGGCCGGACGATACACCTCCCCTCATCCTGATCTGTGGCATCACCTCATCATTTGACGACTCCCATGCACGAAGGTACTGCTCCATATAGATCGTGTCATTCCACACAACCCTGCATGAGGTTGCCATCACACCCTTCAATAAGGTTAGTACAGAGCCCATTTCTCTCCCACAATGCGCTCGCGCAAGATCTCCTATCTGAATCATGGCTTAGTACGCTCGTTCTGGAGTTAAATTAAGGAAGGCATCCATAGCCCCCTCTTGCAGATCAGCCTTATCTTCCATGGGTGATCGTTTGTATTACTCGGCTCTCTCTGCATGGTCCCTTGCCCATTAAAATATATTGAATTATCCACCATCCCGCCGCATGGCCTCCATCTCCGAGTCTGTTTCTCCCCCCGTCCCCCCACCTTCATTGGCAATGTAAATCCGCAAACTGAAGCGAAAATTAAGCGCGCACAGACGGTTTCTTCTTCGACTGGATGGGGAAGGTGGCAAAAGGTTTGAAATGCTCGAGGAAGACCTTATTCAACTCAGAGAGGAAGTTGCAGAGTCCCTCATGCAATCAACACAACTGGTTAATGAACGCATTGTGGATTTAGAATCCACGATGGAAAAGTTGGAGATCCAAGCTGCCAGGACGACCCTTCAGCAAGATGCAGGGGTGAAGGTCTCGCTGAATGAAGGCCCCTCGAACCCGGAGCAACATGCGTAACTATGTTCCTTTCCTCTCTTGGATCTTGCCCAGTTTTGGTTACTATGAAGATACATTGTTTTCAGGATTTAAACTCCATAGGAGTCAAATTTTGGAATCTAAGACATAATGGGCATTTATGGGATTTGTTTTATGGCGCCTATATATGCAATTTTGGACTTCATGCACCGGATGCATGCCTGAACTATGTAGATGTTTTTACAGTGGTCATACCACTTCTATATTAATATAAATTCCACTTTCTTGTCAAAATAATAATAATAATAATAATAACAAATTATATAGTGACTTAGAGAGGTCGACCCTGTTGAGCCAATAGACGCCTTTTTTTATTGGACAAGTCTAATATAAGTAAGGGATGATTCCCCATTGTGGAATCATATCTTCCTTGTGATTTTGGAAATTTCAGCAAACACATCTACTTGGAAAAAGGTGTGCACCTCTCTTGGGCACTAATCTTCTAGGGTTTGAAGCGCCCTCGTGTGTGCTAAGGTTTATCTTGGTGGAGGTATTTCTCTTGAAGAATATAGAAAAGGATTTGGCTAGGTTTTCTTCCCTTGTTGAGAAGGGTTTCCCAAAATACTTCTTGTGTTCTTGTGCATGGTGTTTCTTCTTGTGATCTTGGTTGTTGCAACATTATTGTTTATGCTTAAGTGAAATGCTAAAATAAAATGAACTTCATGATTAACCTAGATTATGAAAAATCAACATGGTATCAAATCATAGGTCTTGATCAAGAACCCATTTCACAAGCTACAGACTTTTATCATCCATCTCTCCTCTTCTGTAGAACCGTACGACCCTCCTAGGGTTTCCAGAAAATCCGTACAACCTCCTTCTCATTGGTGATTCAGCCCTTAATACTTGGACGTTGGGGATACTTTTGGCATAGAAGAGTACCGCCTCTTCCAGCGCATCTCCAGAGACTCTCAGAGTGACATTCCAAGCATTTTGAATTTTTGGCCCTAGGGTTTCTAAGGTTTCGATAATTTCTGCATAAATCTCAGAATTAGGGTTTCTGCAAACTCATTGAAAGAGATCTTCAACTCACCAGTGTTCTCCTATATTTCAAAGGCTTATTGTTGGCAGTCACAAGTCCAATAAAACCTAAAAGTGCTAGCCTAGCCTAACTGTTAGGTTTTCTAGCCTAATTGACAAAGGGTTGTGAAGAATCTAAAATTATGATGAACAAAAACTATGATGGAAGACAAGCTTGATGAATCAAGCAAACTTCAAAGTTCTTGAAAGACAATACTTCAGAGGAAGACTTATTGTGGGTAAAGGGTTTACTAAAGACAACTATAATTGAATGGAAGGAAGATGACGTCAGGACAAGGAAGCCAAACACCAACTCAAGCCCTTACATTGAAAGGTCCAGCTTCAAAATAACAAAGATGACATAAGGTGACATTGTGACTATCTTCTTCATAAATATCTCAGAGGATAAAGATCATCCAATAACCATTGGATAAATCATATCATCATCCTCAGGTATGCACTTGTATATATTATTTGTATCATTGTCATGAGTGAAATTTCAAAAGGAACCTTTGTTGAAGTCATGGATCCAGAGGGATCTTAGTGCATTCAGAAAAACAACACACTCAAAGTAAAGACTCCAGGTTTGATTGTTGTAATTTTCATTCCTCTAACCTATATTTCTAAAAGCTTGTTACATTACAAATAAGTGTTGTAGTTGTGACAATATTCCTTAAATTGTTTTGATTCTAGAGATGTACTCATTATTCTCCTTTAGGAGATATTCTTGTGTTGGTTCTGTTTGTTTTCTTGTTCCAAATAAGTTAAACAAGAAAAGAAGATGCTTATCCTTCAGAGGGAGTCACTTGACTCAGAAGGATCCAAAACCATTTGAGAAATAAGAAGAATAGAACTATCATTGAGACAACCAATGCTACAAAGCATGATCAGATTCCTTCTAGAATTCCATGGGAAGAAGCATGCATGACACAGTATATATGTATAACAAGAGTCTTCACCAGACTTTGAAAAACATAACTCCTCACTTCTTCATCAAAATGAATCCTGAGATTGAACACTTCAGTTTATTTGGGTGCCCAATGTATTTTCATATACCCAAAGAGAAGAATTCCAAGCTAGATCCTTTAGGAAGAAAGGATACAATGAATCTTCAAAGACATCCTTATTCAGAGACATATTGAGACAAGAAGAGACGTTGTACTTGAAGAAGAGACAATTTTTCAAAAACCCATAGAATCTCAGATGGATATTGACAGTTAGACAATACCTTCTCCCCCTTTAGAAATTCAGAGGGAGACATACATTACTCCAAGTTATCCAGTTTCTATAGTTGATATATTCAGAGATATTGCAGTAGGGCATAAAATGTGTACCTAGACTCACTCTGCAAGAGGCAGAGAAGCATACAAGCCTCTCAAGGCACATTCCGAGAAAGAAAAAGAGATTTTCAAGCTATCCTTCAGTCATGAGCCACTTCATCGATGCTGAGACTCCTTGTCTTAGAGAAGCAACAAGAGAACCAATATGGGAAAATGCCATAACATAAGAATACCAATATATCTTAAAATAATGATGCATAAGATATTATGCAGGGAACATAAAGGGAAATCTATGGTAAAGCATGCAGCGAATGAAAGTGTCAAGAAATACAAAATGAGATCTATAGCCAGAGGTTTCTCACAAACAGAGGGATTTTTCTATGATGAGACACTTGATCTAGTGAACCAGATACACTTCCATCCATGAGTTGGAAACTATATCAGATAGATATATTATTGATAAGTTTGGATTTCAACAAGAGTGTTGTTGATCCAAACCTATATCATTACAGTGTTGGTGACGAGAGTCTGATCCTAATGACTTATTCAAAAAGCATTGTTGTTACAAGTAATCCTTGATTTCCGAATTGAAGATGAAGAATCTGAGCATGATGCACTACTTCTTGGGACAAGAAGTATGACAAGTGATCGATAAGATTTTCCTGAGTCAAGGAAAAATATATAGTAAAAATATTAAAGAAGTTCAATATGACAGAATGCAAAATCCACCGTGGTGGATTTAAAGAAGAAGATTGATGATGATTCAGACGAGACTAATCCACAGCTAATTGGATCATTAATGTATCTGGTCAACACCAAACTTGATTCATGCCATGCAGTGAATGTGCCTAGTCATTTCATGAATCAATCGAGACAGACTCACTAGACAAACAACAAAACATGTATTGAGATATGTACGAGGCATAGTTGGATATGGCCTAAGATATGACTCTAGTATAAACTTGATTTTGCAGGATATGTCGATTCAGATTGAGCAGAAAGTACAATGAACCAGAAAAGAACATCTGGTTGATATTCTATCGTGAATTTTTCCATGGTTTCCTAATATTTTCAGGAAACAAAACTCTGTAGCCTTGAGTACCATAGAGGCAGAGTATATAAGCATCAAGTGTGTGAAGCAATGTGGCTTCACAAGCTTCTGACAGATTTACTTGACCATGAGATAGATCCTATGATGATAACCAAGAGCTGTGAGTAAAACTCCTTGAGAACCCAGTGTTTCCTGATGGATCAAAATACGATGAGATGAAATATCCTTATTTCAGAGATATAATGCAGAGGAAAATTGTACACATGCAATACCTTCTTACACATGAGCAGATTGAATATATCTTCACCAACTTAACTTCTTGAAGAATGACTCCCTAGTTGAGAGGGAGTGTCAATAACTCCAGCCAAGACAAAATTCAAAATACATCCATGTGATACTTGGCATGATAAAGAATGCCTCCCTAGCTGAGAGGGAGTGTTGATGATTGCATTCTATGTGAGACATTCTACAACTTACAAACCTGTGAGGTGTGGATCATTGCAACTATGTGAAGTCTTTCTCTCAGCTTACAAACTTGAGAGAAAGCCCCTAAGAAGGTTATATGGTTCATGCCTAAGACAGAGCTGGGAACATAGAGATGACTTCCTCCATTCAGAGAGTTGAGAAGAACTCCAGATGATTATCCAGTGGGAAAGGTGATCTATTGAGTTAGGACGTGCCTGTGGCTGAGCACAAGGTGAACATGTGAAATCCCAAAGTGTTGGGTGCATCGTCATGAGAACAAGAAATGAAGATAATGTAAAATCCTCATCTGAGCAGCAGAGTTGACAAGAAGACTCCAGATGATTCTCCTGTGTGAGGTAGTGGGAAAGAAGATCTATAGAGTGGACGTGTCTGTGGACAAGCACAGGTGAACGTGTGAAGATTTGGTTCTTCTATGTAATGCAGTGAATCAGAGCTATGAAATCCCTATGGATGTGCCCCTAGTGGATGAGCACTAGTGGGTGTATCAGATCCTTTGTTATATACTGTTCAAGAGTCAAACCTACCTATAACCATAATTGTTATGTAAAGGGTATAGGTCGGACCCACCTTAATATGTTTAATAATAAATGTAAAAGATAATTAATATTAATATTAATAATAATAATAATAATAATAAATTATATAGTGACTTAGAGAGGTCAGCCATGTTGAGCCAATAGACGCCTTTGTTGATTGGACAAGTCTAATATAAGTAAGGAATGATTCCCCATTGTGGAATCATATCTTCCTTGTGAGTTTGGAAATTTCAGCAAACACATCTACTTGGGAAAAGGTGCGCACCTCTCTTGGGCGCTAGTCTTCTAGGGTTTGAAGCACCCTCTTGTGTGCAAAGGTTTATCTTGGTGGAGGTCTTTCTCTTGAAGAATATAGCAAAGGATTTGGTTGGGTTTTCTTCCCTTGTTGAGAAGGTTTTCCCAGAATACTTCATGTGTTCCTGTGCATGGTGTTTCTTCTTGTGATATTCGTTGTTGCAACATTATTGTTTATGGTGAAATGATAAAATGAAATGAACTTCATGCTTAACCTAGCTTATGAAAAATCAATAGGTTTGTCTCACTTCCGAAATTTCAAAAAGGTTTCTCTCATGGGACAATGATTATTCGAGTGTAATGTCATTGTCTTTAACCTTCTTCCAACTCTGCAAGTGTTTCCAAAATGCTTCCAGGTTTTCCTTGGCCATCTTCATCATTTATTGGTGTCTCATCGTTACCAAAATACCCTTATGTCGTTTTACCATCCTCTTGTATTGGTTGAGGTTCCCCTTTCTCTTATGTCTCCTATATTTATCCCTTGCTTTGTTGCACTCTTCATTTAACCATGGGTTCACTGGGAAGTTGTTAGATGTTTCCCTCCCTCTCCCTTGTTGCATGGGTTTGCACTTCCTTAAATTTTGGGTTTCCTCCACCATCTCTTCGCACTGGCCATTCACATGTTTGTCTTTTCTCATGAACCATGGTTTCCTCCATCATCTCTTTGCACTGGCCATTAACATGTTTGTCTTTGCTCATGAACCACTGCTGGGAGGTGATTCTTTCAATTGTTGGGCTGAAAAATTATGTGTTTTCTTTATTAACTTCCATCCCATTCTGTGTTGTTTTGTCATCTCTTAGGTCTCCCTTTTGTCCACCTCATTTGTAAAAAGAGAAAATTACGATCCAAAGACATCACCTAGTGGCAATCTTGAACATTGTTACCTTCTCTATCCCACTTTCCTAGATCATTATGTAATCAACCATACTCTTTTCATTGTGTATGTGAAATGTGACCTTGCCCAATCCTTTCCACCTCTCAAGTCTGTTACATATAACAATGTTGTGAGCATTGCATAAATGTTAGATCTACTCCCTGAAGTGTGTAATTTCTTCATTGTCGACTATCGAATTCTTCTCCCATCTTCCCTCCTCTTCAGTCAACCACAAGGATTGTGCACATTCTACAAAGTTTGACATGTGAAAGTTCCCTATTCTCCAGTTAAAGTCTCCAAACAACATCATCCACCCCCTCTCTTATATTCTGTTATGTGTCATGTTAGATGGTAGTATGGCTCTTCATCGTCTAACCCCTATATCTTGTATAAATCTGATGAGTTGGGCATGAAAGTGAATGCTATCAAGAAGGTGGAAGTGCCCCCCTCTTGTAGTTCAAGCCATACAGATTGGTTGTTTTTGTCTACTTTCTTGAGGTTATATTGTCTTAAAGCTCTTTTTTCATAAAGCAAGGAATCCCCCCACAACCTTTCTATTTATTTGTTGCTTTATTTTGGATAGTTCATAGTTTGTAAGACGGAACCTCTTGAATCATGCAACTTTCATGTTTGTGGATATCCATTAGGACAATAATGTTCTTCCCTTCTACTAATGGCCCTAGATCATGACCTTTCATCCACAAATATTCCCTACGTTACTATACTATTAATTTTACTTTTCCTTGGGTCACATAGGCCATGTCAACCTATAAACAATTCTAACCTTATGTCATCTGTTAGCATATAGTGACGTTAAGAAATCTCTTACCACCATAAGAGATCAAGTCCCTTGAAGATGAGGAATGGAACGGTCCATGTTTAAATTTTCATGGTGGGACTGTCAAAATGCAATGAAATATGATGTAGTAGGTATTGTTATAGATAGTAATAGAGAGATTTAATATGTTAAACAACACCCATAAAACAATTCAATTTATACAGGTGTAACCTTTCGATTTTTCCAGATTTTTTTGTGCTTTTCCAACTTTTCGATTTTTCATGAACGAGTTTAAATTTGCTTGCCTATTTTTTCCCCATTTTTCCGATCAGGTCCAAGTTTATGTTTGGTCGCCTATTTTTCCGATCAGGTCCAAGTTTATGTTTGGTCTCCTATTTTTCCCCATTTTTCCAATCAAGTCCATGTTTATGCTTTCTAAGTTTTACTTATTTTTCCATGTTGTTGTGAGGCAGGCATACAACAGAGGTTAGTTGTATGGGGATTGATCTACAGTTTTCTTAAATGAAGCTCAAACACTACTACTTAAGCTATCCCACCGAATTTAAAGTTAATTTATTCTATTTTTAAATACCATATATATATATATATATATATATATATAGTTGATCTCAATTCTAAATTTATTTTGTTTTTAAATACTAAATATTATTTGATGATGATGATGATTAACATCCACTAAAACCAAATTGGTTTATCAGAGCTTAAGAGGGTAAGTGATTACTTGTAATTCTTTGGAATTTTGTTTATGTGCTCAAAAAACATTAAGAGAAGCTTTCCAAGATCACCATGGTTTTGTTGAGTTAAAATGTTAGGAAAGTTGGTAGCATAACAAATATTTTGAAAATGAGATCTAATCTAGGTATAGGCTGGGCAATCTAAGAGAAAGTGTTTTTCATCTTCAACCTTCTTAGTGTCGCAAAGGTGACACACTCTTTCATCCCATGGTGTTTTAGGAATTGACCAACGCCCAGTTTCACTATGGAGCTCGTGAGAATTTGTTGTTATCTTAGAAATGTTTATTTTTTTATTTACACTTGTCAAAACAAATAGATAATTTTGATCTTCTAGATTAGGCTTGATTACATCCCTATAATACCTTAATTTTATTTTTTCCTCTAACTCTTTATCACACCACATTTTCTCCTTAAATTTTGATTTTATGATATTTTTAATAATATCTTTATTCTGCAAAATGGTGTCTTCTGTGATTCCCCAATAGTTTAGCCAAGATCGGGCATCTTTATGTCATCCTCGTTTGAGTCGATGGTGGTTAGGAATCAATTTTGAAACAATTTTAGGAAGCATTTTGTCTTCCATGTTGTTTAACTTGTTCTTATACATTAGGTATATATTCATAGTTGTTCTCTCAATGGGGGAGAGGCTTGTTTCTAAGAGGAGGATGGGATAGGACGTATTTCCTTTAATTTTGAGATTATAGGTTATAAGATTATTTTGTATTTGCTTTATCTTTCTCCAGGATTCACGAGAGATACTATAGCCCTAGACTGCACATCCATAAAGCATAACAGGTGTAACGAGAGTCTCAAAGAGGAGTTTTTTCTTATCCCAAATCCAAAGATCAGTCGATTTATAATTGTTTTCAAGCCCATAATAAGCTTTATGTTCCCCAATAATCTTTTTTTCAATGCTATAATTCCAATTGAGCTTGTGGTGAATATCAATTTCAAGATATTTGTATGAAGTCACTTCCTCCAATTTGTTGTTTTCAAGAATGTATCATAATTGATCTTATTGGATTTAATAATCGTGACCTTAGTCTTATCAGTATTAATAGTCATACCCATATTGGAGCAAAAATCTTTGAGGATTCTTAGTTGGCTTTCAAGATCATGGGGACTTCTTTCCATAAGAAAAATATCATCGTCATAAAGGAGAATATTGATGACTATACCAGTGAGAGTAGGGCCGACACAACCTACTTTTTTCCAAGCAATCTTCTAACTTGTCAATGTATATGCCAAAAAGGGTAGGGGACAAGGGACAACCTTGTTTGACTCCAATATTGCAGTTAATCTCTTTCGACTAGCCCTAAAAGTTTTTAAACTTAGCAATAGCGTTCTCATACATCCTTATTGCAACAGCTCTCAACTCGAGAGGCACAATTATCTCTTCCAACCTATTCCAAAGGTTTTTCTTAGGAACCATGTCAAAATATTTTCTAAAGTCAACAAAACAACAAAAAAGATTGGTTTTAGTATGGTGGAAATCCTCTGCAATGATCCTAAAGGTAACAAGATGGTCCAAAATTGAATGATATCTCTTAAACCCGGTCTGGCCCTTAGCTCTTTTACTGTGACTTTCTATCCAAAGGATAATCTTCTTTTCCAAAAATATTTCCATAAAGTTTGGCTAAAATTGGACTAATCATAATGGTCCTATAACTAGAGGGAATGTTTCTATCTCCATTTTTAAAAATAGGAACAATGAGGCTTTGCGTCCAGGGTTTAGGGAAGCCCTGTTTTACTGCTAAATTGAAGAGTTTGTGTATGGATAAGGATAAGCCCTCTGATTTTAAAAATTTCATCTTGGTAGCCTTCAATGTCCTTAGCTTTCCCATTTGCAAGCCGCTTAACCCCAAACTCTGTCATCTAAAGAAAAAACGACATCCTATGTAGGGACAATAGGAATGGTGCCCATGGCATTAGGGAACTCGTAAAGTCTTTTAAGGTAGGAATTTCAGTCCCTTAAGGGAATCATATTATTTTCTTTAATATTGCAATTTAGAATTTAGATCCAGAACTTCTTAGGATCCAGCTTAGATAGTTGTGAAAGTTAATCTTGCATTTTATTAATGTAGTACATTTTTTTTTTCTTTTTAATTAGAGATTTGTACGTATTGATCTTATCGAGTTTTAAGGACTCATTAGAAGAATCCCTAATGGATTTCCTAACAATTTTACATTCTTTATCATACCAAGGGTTGGTCGTTCTATTCTTCTTTTTACAAGACACCTCGAAAGAGAACTTGTTAATAGAAGTGGAAAGGGTAGTTGTAAAATTATGATAGTTCTTCAATGTTGTCCTTATAAGTTAAGAGATATAATTTACTATTTAAATCATTTAAGAAAATGTTAACTTTACTTTTTTCAAAGCGCAAATGTCTTTGATTATCATAATTATCTTCAATAGTGCTCCTATGCATGGCAAAATTTAAAGTTAGGGTTAAAGGTTTATGATCAAAGTCGGGTTCATGGTCATTTAAAAGGTCAAAAGTTGTTATTTGGTTAGAAACGAGATATCAGATATCACATAATCTACAACACTACTACCTAGCCCATGAATACAAGTCCTTTGGTTGGAGTTTGGCCACTTCATTACTCCATTGCAAATTATTAGGTCTTGAGAGCTGCAAAGCTTGACCAACTCAGTACCAAACAAATTCTCAACTAGGTCTTCAGAGCTTCTTTTGTAGCTATTAGATAAAATAAGGTCTTCATCTAGCCATAAGGAATTATGGTTGAAACCAGTGCTTAAAATAGTAGCTTGTTTAGTTGCAGTCCTAACATTAAAGTCTTCTAGCAGGAGGATATTACCTTATTTTTCAAACTATGAATATCTTGTTCTAAATTATTATAGGGACAATTGCTATCTGGATTGTTTTTCTTATAGAAAGGAGAATTAATAGGTGCAAAATAACAAATTGCTATATACATTTTCTTAGCATGGGTGTCTGAAATTTCTATCCAAATGTACTGATTGAGAGGGTCGATCTTATGAAGTTGAATGTGCAGAGAAATGCTCTTTCTAATATAACAATCTATGTTTCACATCCCTCTATGGTGGGACTTTTTGTTCCATGCTAACCACAAGACAAATCCTTCTATGTTAGGGACCTTGGACTCTTCATGTTCTCAAGTTTAAACTAGACAAATAATATCAATATCACTCAAGATCCAACTTATCATGGGACCTTTGCGCCATGGAAAGCCACAACAATTCCAAAAAATAAACATGTGTCCCAAATTCCTATTTATTATTATTCTTCTGGTCTCTATCCTTAACAATAGCTTTTTGATTTATAATTATCATCAATTTTTCGTCTTTCTTAGCTCTTTTTACCTTTTGAACTTCCTTCCTTAATTTAGCTTTGTCTTCGGGAATGAGGTCTTCATTTATAAATATTATTGACCCTTTTAAGCTCGAATATTTATTAAGTATGCTATATTTATGATCATTACAACTTACTTTAACATAGATCAACCTATCTTTGTGATCAATTATTTTTCCTAGCTCTTTGCTTCTATGAGGTAAGTTGTATCAATTTGTGATTTATTATTTAATTATTCATTTACTATTGCCCACCAAATTTAAAGTAAATTTATTCTATTTCATCTCAACTCTAAATTTATTTTATTTTTAAATACCAAATATATATATATATATATATATATATATCAATTCTAGGTTATTGAAACATCCAAAAAATCGCTTATTAAATCTCCAATTAAGATGGATCTATAATGGTATATATCACAATGCACAAATTATAAATTATTGAGAACTATGTAGTATACCTAGGAAGATAATATGTGGTATCTAGGGAGGTACCCAATGAGAATGTGGTTATGTATTATTAGTGGAAGTCATTTAATATATGAGAATGTGGTCATTCAATGTAAGGTGAAATAGATTCATTATATTAATAAAAACTCACTATGGTAGTTAGATGTAATAAATGTGAGAAGGCTCTCTATAAGATTCCTAGGAGATAGAGAAAGTTATATAAAAAAGTGTAAGCAATGTAATGAATATAGTGAAAAATATTGTGAATGTATCAAACATTGCTTGAGGAGTATTATTCTTCTTTAATGATTAATATCTGGTGTTACCCTACCTCAAGGGTTTTCTCTATTTCTTGTGTTCAATATTTGGTGAATGGTTTGGATTATTCTTGTTGATATTGTGGGCTCATTTTAATATTTATCTTCAGATCTATTATGGTACTTAACAAGTGATATCAGAGCACTTTGTTTTACCAAAGAATGGGATAACTTTTTTGCTCTTTTTTGCAGATTTTTTTTATCAAAAAAAAAAGAGTGGCGCACTTCATGTTCATATATGAATCTTTCTATGTAGAATTTGGTCAAACAAATTGGATATTTGAATTCATCTCGGAAAAATACTCAATTTAAAAAAAAAAAATCGACCGAAACGGAGTCCAAGAAGTAAAGTTATTAGCATTTTAAATTCAACAGTTTTTCAAGGTTTTTCCAGAAAAAAAAAACGCAATTTTCTGCAGTAATTTATTTTTAAACCCTAGTTTTTGTTGAATATTTTTTCCAAGAAAGATGTATTTTACAGGAAAAAATGATGGCCCTAGTATTGAAAACTTTTTTAAGTCCCACAAGTCATAATGGAAAGCGCAGTGGAAATTGTGTGTACATCTTCGTTTGAGAGAAGATGCTCACACATGCTGGACATCATTTGACTTCTGAAAGTGCGTGTCACTTTCTGAGGAAGCAATGGAAAAATTGTTTTTAGACAAGTGGTCTCATACGAAGTGTAAGGATAAAGTCAACATCAAGAGTTTATTTTCATGTGGAAAATCTATATTGCGGGTTCATGGTTGTATTCGTAAAGAAAATGTCATTGTTTCTATTAACCCTAGTTGTCAACAAAATTTTATCAATGTTCAGTTGGTTAATAGATTGCAAGTTCCTACAAAGAATATTCATAGCACACAGATTGTTGATAAACATGTTCAAATTTTTAAAGATTTGAATATCACTATGGATAAATATGTGTTGCATTAAGATTTTCATGCTACAAATATGGATGATTTGGATATTGTTTTGGGATATTCTTGAACATAATCAGTGGGTACCATTAATATTAATGTGCAAAAGAAGTTTTTGAAGTTGTGATACAAGAAAAAAAAAATCACATTGCAGAATGTCTCTTAGTAAGAAAGATTGGCCCACAGAGGCCAGCAAAGAAATTATTGATGAATCCAAAGTTGAATCAGAGACAGAGTCTATAGAAAGAAATGAAGCAAAACCACAGGAAGAACACAATCAAGAAGCTAAGGAGGTCATTGACTCAAAGGCACAATATGTTGTAGATTTGAAGAAAACAGAACAGATTCCTATAGTTGTTGTATATTGTCATCCACATCATATAGAGAAACAATAGTTATCAAACCAAGGGCATATGCATCAACACATTTATGCACTAGCAAAGAACCAGATAGGAAACCAATCAAGAGGTGTATGGAGGTCTATTAAAACCACAGGAAGACATCAGGCTAGAGAACTAATCCCGTGGAAACACCAACATAATGCAGATCAAGATCAAGGTGGCGAGACAGCAGATGGACATCATGTTCGACTTCCATTGGGATGGATGGATGGTCGTACTTGGTACCAATTGGCTACATTGCTTAGTCGGTCATATTGCATGGTTTCTTCTCGTGTTTCAAGGACGAAACATGTGAAGGGGGATGGAATGTAGTATACCTAGAGAGGTAATATGGAGTACCTAGGGAGGTACCCAATGAGAATGTGGTTATGTATTATTAGTGAAAGTCATTTAATATATGAGAATGTGGTCATTCAATGTAAGATGGACTAGATCCACTATATAAATAAAAGTCCACTATGATAATTAAATGTAATAAATGTAAGAAGGCTCTCTAGAAGGTTCATAGGAGATAGAGAGAGCTATATAAAGAAGTGTAAGAAATGTAATGGATATTGTGAATGTATCAAGAATTTCTTGAGGAGTGTTATCCTTCCTTAAAAATTAATATATGGTGTTACCCTAACTTAAGGGTTTTCTCTATTTCTTATGTTCAGTGTTTGGTGAATGGTTTGGATTATTCTTGTTGATAATGTGGGTTTATTTTGATATCTTCTTCAGATCTATTCTAGTACTTAACAAACTATCATCTTAGATTTAGCTAAATGAATAAGGGCATATCAAATTAAAACAACTCTGGCAACAAAATGAGCATCAAACAGATAGAGACCATAAATTTACTTGAAACTAAAAGTTTAAAACAACTCTGGCAACAAAATGAGCATCAAACAGATAGAGACCATAAATTTACTTGAAACTAAAAGTTTTAATGAAGGAAATGCAATCTAATATGAAATGTTCACACGTAAATGACAGAAGGAAGGTAAACTGGTTGAAATGGGTCAAACTGCTGGAAAAAAAAATTATCATCCTTACATATCATTTTTTTTTTTTAGAGTAAATGCATTTAGATATCTAATATGCTGCACTGCAAAAGCCCCTCGATGCTTAAAGATTAATATCTTGTCAGACTAATGCAATAAATGATAATAAACCTGACAGAACTGAAATGCCAATCCAGCCAGTTGTAAATTTATTTCTCTTACAGATGTGAATTTTTTTTTATCAACAAATGGTCATCTAATGCAACGCATACAAAGGGTTGGTCTTGACTGAAAGGGATCAACCCTTCAAACGAAGGTTTTCAAAAACAAGCTCGTATTTTAAGTTGTCTAAGCTAAACGATCTTTCCAATCTTTTGTGATTCGCTTGAATTGAGTCACTAATTCATATGATTGAAATTTGACACTTACGAAGTTAAAATTTCATTAATGACATTTTTTAACAATATTAACATTTACTGAACTGGCACAAAGCGGTCCTCCAGCCTTGTAGCCAGGGAATTTATGAGCATCACCTCAAACTCCTTGCGAATCTAATAAAAGTGAGCCATTTTGGGCGTCAGAAATCAAAGCAGACAACAGGAATTGCCAAGGAATATTTGATCTTAAAGGGCTGAGAAAGAGCCACCTCGATGGGCAGCACAAGTGAAAAAGTAGCAATTTATTGATAAGCACATCCATTATATGTCGAATTGGGAAGTGGATTATCCAGCTCTCCTGATAATTAATAGTAATAATCATGAGTTGAAATGCACACCCCTTTACCTGGCCCATAAGCAAGACAGATATTCTCAGCCATGTTATGCTAAAATACCTCTTATGCAACCTTGCTAAATTCCCTGAAAGAACTACAGACCTGAAAAACCAGTCAAATTAATCCAGATGGTTGTAACTCTATTTACTGAAAAGGAAAGCAAGGTTACAGATAAACAATGCTAGCCTTCTGTCATCTGCCAGCATATACTGGCCTTAAGAAAGCTATTATCACTATAAGACATCAAGTCCCTTGAAGATGAGGAATGGCACGGTCATGTTTAAACTTTAAATATTCATAGCCTTACTGCAAAAATGCAATGAAATATGATGCGGTAAGCAGTGCTATAGATAGTAATAGAGAGGTTAAACATGTTAAACAACACCTATAAAACAATGCAATTTATATTGGTGTTGAAAAATTCTCCGATTTCTCCTGAATTTTCTGTTTTTTTCAGAGTTTTTTCATGTCCTGATTTATTCTTTCTGGGTTTCGCCCATTTTTTTCTTATTTTGTGATTTTCAGAGTTGTGTAAAGGAAAGAGATTTTAAATCTGTAATGTAATTTTTTTAAACACTAAGACATTATATATATAAACTAGCATAGATCTATTTTAACTTTGAGTTGATTTGCTTAATAGATAAAAATGCTTAATAGATTGAAAGTTAAAATGATTCTATATTGATTTATACCAACCTGCACAGACTATAATTCAGAGATTTGCTTAATAAATCAAAATGCTTAATACATTGAAAGTTAAAATGACTCTATACTGATTTATACCAACCTGCACATACTATAAATCAGAAAGAATCATCTCATCTCTAGCTAAATAGGTAGGTATATATAAAATGAAAACAAAACTGGCAACATAATGCTCAGGCATCAAATGCAAAGAGACCGTGAATTTACTTGAAGCTATAAGTTTAGCTAAGGAAATACATTCTGATATGAAATGTTCTCAAGTAAATGATACAGAACGAAGGTAGACCAGTGTAAATGTGTCCAACTGCCAAACAAAGATTATCATCTTTACTGTGAATGCAAAAGCATTCCTGATGCATATGGAAGGATAATGATGGAAGCATTAACATACATCAAAAGCACATTATATGGAACAAATCGAGAGTAAACCCAAAAGAACACAAGTATAACCATATCTGCATGTTGATACTGAAAACATGGCACATATTGTTTTTGCCCACAGATGTTTAAATTTTAGATATCAGTTATGACTAGCAGGCGACAGAACCTAGGCAGACCAAAGAGTGATATTATTCCTTGCTACTTCGAAGGATCCATTGGAAAAAGAGCTATTACCGTTTCCAAATCAATAAATAGCTGATATTCATTTCTTATACAGGTACAAGACCAAACCCTTTGAGCCACAAACTCCTCACATTCATCGGTAGTTGCTTTCTAATCCGGTCTTTTAATCCAGATTCAAATATCAGTATAAAATTTAAAGCAGTGTCGTCAATATCGCAAATATCACAATATACCGTGAGTTTTTAAAAGCGATAATATGAATATTTTCTTATCGCCCACATCAACATGATGTTTTCCAATAATATCGCAGGTCAATGGAAAATATCACCCTGTCCACACAAATGACCTTTTAAGACCCATTTTTCGGTTTTTTTAACCTCATTTTGAAAAACAAAGGTAGGGGATTGAAAGCAGAGGAGTTCATCCCCGTTTTATCAAGCTAACGAGGGAAAATCCAGTATTTTCATCACCATTAGCAGAACTAGTGTTGAGTGGGGATTGATTCCAATCTACCATTTCCATATTCCTAGATATACATAAAATTGTATGCTTCCATTTTGTTTCTTTTTCAAGATTTAGTATAGAGTTTGCAATGTCCACTAGATTTGCCTACTCTTACCAACTTTTAATGGGAGGTTTAACGCTTATCTAGGTTTGATTTGATTTGATTTTTTATTTGCAGAATTCTTTTGTGTTGATTTCCATTTCTTTGTGTGTCCTAGATTTCATCAATACCCTACAAAATGCCAAAGGCATTGGATCCACTAGGCAATTATGGTGATCTGGTTGACCCTCATAATCGGCAAAGGTTGAGGTGCAAGTTGTGTGGGAAGGAAATGAACAGTGGAATAGCTGCTTGAAATACCACCTACGTGGAAATTTGCCCTGCATCTACCCCAGAAGTTGTCCATATTGCTAGTCAATCAAGAATTCTTGATATTGGTAAGGAGAAAGATGAGAGAATCAAAGACATGTAGCTAGTAGAAGACATTTCACTTCCACTATCTTTCACCTCAGCACCAACACCTACTGCTTCCAAGGAAGAGAACCACCTTTTCCTATAAAAGGGGTGGAGGGAATGGATGATTCCATAGTATATTTATCACTGTAGAATCTAGATGACTGATTTTGATGAATCATGAGATGTATTTAGTATTTTTTTATGTGATTTTGTGTCAGCCTTTCAGGACTTAGGGCCACCTTCAGGATTCAGTATCAATATGTAATGTATCACTCGACATCTTATACATTTTATATATCAGTTTTATTTTCACATTTATGTAACAATGTGTTTGTTTAATGTTGTTACTTTAGATGTTTAAAAAAAAAAAAAAAATTTGTATTTTTTTTAATTTTGTGAATATTTTCCCCAATTTTTCCGATAAGTTAAAACCCTTGACTATATATTCACCAACACAATATTTGCAACATTGCTTTAAAGTACAATCCTAAAATGCACGCTGATAAGGAAAAGTGGATGAAAACTCGAAAACAAGGTCTCAGCATTTCTTAGCCATTCAGGACTGAGACAGAATGCCACCTAAACATAAAAAAGCATAAGATTTTGAGCTATTGAAAGAATTTTGAGGTGCAATGCGACTTCTCAAGTTCCACGCAACAAATCAGTTCAGTTATTCCAACAAATTGCAAAATAAAGATATGTTAATGTTTTGATAATTGGGCAGGCACAGAGCCTAAGTGAAATGCCTGGGAATAGAAAAGAAAAGCAAACTTGCCTGCAAGCTATCTTAAACTTGAAAAACTAAATTACAATTTGGCTTTTGGTGGAACAAATCCTGTAACTACACAATGGGTTATCTGTATTCTACAATCACATAGTGGGTCCAGACTCATATCTTACATCTCCAAGTTGTTTATTCATAAAGTCGTTGGCAAACTTTGCACATCTGACTCATTATTGTAGGCATACAGGCACTTTCCGACTGCTCTCTAAAATAAAATAAAATATATCACTATCATGTTGTTTCATACAAGATTCAGTTAAACAAGTCTGTTAAGATAGGCCATTGCAGTCAGAATTTAGAGTAGGTCAGAAATCGTTGTTTCGTACGAAGACACATAATGAATAAAATCTGTGTACTATTCCATTATCTTGATGTACCTTCATGATATACAGGAAGTCACTGTATTTAAATCTATTTTCCTTCAAACCATAAGCCTTCTACTGATATCAAATTGTTCCTTAAATGAAGAAAGGATGGTAAACTGAATTATTCACATTTATCATTTAGGCCTACTGTAAATAAAAACTTTTGCTTTGACATACAATGTTACAAATGTCTGGTTCAGCTTCCTGCTGTGGTTTACAGTCATGTTGGGGTAAAATTTGAAAATATTGGAAGACAGCTAAATATTACTTAAGTATGCCTTGATAAAAAAAAAAGAGTTCTGGCATCCCTGACTCCGAAATAGAAATTAAGTTTACACGTACCAATTACTTAACACAGAGAAGAGCAATAATAGTAAGCAGTAAATGAGGAATATCAATCATTCTGTAGGGCACAATCAGTTATGTAATAATGATGTAACAGAATAATAAAATGGCCTTGGACAGGAGTAATTTTATACAGTCTTCGAGACCTCTGGTAGTAAGCTGGTCCGGCCAAAATATCTTTCTAAGGAAAAATAAAAAAACAGATAATCTGCACCAACAGCAATACAGAACATTTTTCTTCATCCCCCTTTCTCAAGAATACCAGATATAGAACAAAGCAGACCTAGATCTAGAGACATGTTTGAAATTGCCGGTTCAACACTTGCGAACAGGGCATCGGTTCACTGGTGATCGCCAAACTATTAAGCTATTCACCAGGGTTTCATTCTTGTTATAGTCTGTTTCGCCCAGATAGCTTTGACATGAATTTAAAAGGGACGAGGCCGATGTTAGCAGAATAGTTTCCCCTTAGACCTGGCACCTAAGCTGAAGGAAATCCACTCTATGCAGTGCAGCCCTTAGGAGCATGTTCCTTGAAGCACTTCCAAAGAAAATTTACGAAGGAAAAAAAAAACAAGAAAGCAAAAAAGCTTTGACACTAGGTGATCTTGCACCTGTTTAGCCTCGGGGAATAGGAAATATTATGGACCAGGAAATCTCCCAATATTATATAACCACTAAAATTAACCAATTGATCCAAGAATACTCTATTCTGATAAGATGATTTCAGGCATTCTGTCCATTTTAGTGACCTAGATTTGATGAAACACATTAAAATACAACTTTCTAAGCATAAAAGTTTGTGAAATTTTCTACAATTGCAAAAGAAGTCATAGCATGGATTATGTAAACTTATCATTGAACAGACACAAGGGATCCAACGGAGTTCCCAAGTCTTGTGAAAGAACTAGGGCTGGCCAGGCTAATCCCACTTCATGCCAGACCTGACCTCAAACTTAGCCCTACCAGAGTCCTCTCCATTTGGGTTTTCTTAGCAGCCAACCATCTTCCCTGACTTCATCCCAGATTCCTCATTCCTTTCACTGAAATCTCCCTCTCTGGCCTCAACTAAGCTTCCCTTGCCTTCATCTTCCTCTTCCTCTGAATCAGAAGTGGGAACATCTTTGGGCACTATCACAACAAGTTCCCCATCCCTGTAAATTGCAGTTGACAGCTCTGGCAGAGTGGATGAAGGCAGCCTAAAGCGCCACATATCCAATTCCAAATCATCCATCGAAAACCTGAGTCTTCTGCTAGCCTCCCGAATCACAACCTTAATCACCCCGGGAGCTATTTCTATAATTTCAGCCCTCGCCTCCTGAAACGCCAATGCCTCGTCACAGCTCACAACGAACCTGAAACACTCCCCGTTCTCCTCTACTGCCACAGGGACCTCTGAGTTGAAGGGCAGTTCCAGGACCCTGCAAAAGACATGGGGAAGCCGTCTCAGCTTCTTCTGATTCAATGACGGAATCCCAGCTGCAGCAAGGCTGGAAATTATATCATATTTCAAGGTAATACTTTTCTTCCTAGCAGGGCAAGTGTCCATTGCAAGAGACTAGAAAACCCAAATAACAGAATAAGAATTGCAATCAGAAGCCCTCCTGTAAGCTTTCAAGCACTCATGACAATGACCCACAATCAAAAAAGGAGGGAAAATTGGAACGAGTATAAACTGAGCTAATAGCCAATTTCCTTGCGGGCAGGAGAGTAAGTGT